>JAODTR010090207.1:0-14030 GCA_025399935.1 Amblyopsis rosae | reverse complement strand
GAGGTTTGGGGTCCCCTGCTGGAGCTGCTGCCCCCGCGACCCGACTCTGGATAAGCGGATGAAGATGGATGGATGATGGATGGATGGACATACTTAACCCGAAGAGAAAGCTGTTTTAACAGACAACATGCAACTGTGTGTGGGTGCGTGTGTGACACCAAGACTCACGTCTTCAGGTGTGTGGGTGCGTGTGTGACACCCAGACCCACGTCTTCAGGTGTGTGGGTGCGTGTGTGACACCCAGACCCACGTCTTCAGGTGTGTGGGTGCGTGTGTGACACCAAGACTCACGTCTTCAGTCGTTTCATCCTCATCTTCTTCATTTGGACGATATTCTTCGTCAGAGGAATCTTCCTCAGCCAGGGGTATGTCCACAAACTGAGGAGCCTTGGTGAGAGTGAGCGACAGAGATATAGTGAGTACTTACTGCAAGATAACACCTATTTAACCAGCTACATTTCCAGGGGATTTATTTCTATAGAATCTTTCACAGACAACAGTAACAAAATGCTTGACAGTTGCAATAATATATGCAAATATATTATATATAAATGCAATAATATATATATATATAAAATGCAATAACAATATAATAAAAAGGTACAATACATCATAGAGCTCATAATAAAAACAGACTAGAAATTAACAGATTGGCCATATGTCTGTATAACATTGTGTTTATTTAGCTGCCTTTTAAAACAGTCAACAATAAAGAGTAAACACTCCGATCCCTGACCTTTACTTTTGTAGTCTTCTTAATGGGAGAGATATTCCAGGCCGGGATGACCTACACACACACACACACACACACACACACGTCTGAATTATTAATTGTTGATATAAAATCTTTAACATTACATCAACTACAGTGATCTGTTTAACAATAACAGTATTGTATAAACCATTCTACATGTAGGTTTACATGCACCAGAATGTATCAGACATTTCACATTTTCTGAATAATAGTGTCATACAGTCAGTGTATCCAGTAGCCAGTGTTAATTCCCAACTAACAGAGGTAGTAGATTGCTTACCACGCCTTTCTCTACCACCTCCTTAAACTTGGACCGTGTCATTTTGGGTTCCTGGGAGGAGTAAAGACTTTCAGTATCCGTGATCCCCATGCAAGTGTTATAATAAACAGTATAGACAATCTAGTCTGTTGATACTTAAGCACACACTGGTTATAATGATGCATTGCAGCGGGAGAAGGTCTACTGTGTCTAGTGCTGCCAACTCTGCCCAGGGCAAAAAAGAGAGAGACTTACAAAAGGTGGGACCGCCTCTGTCTCATTGATGGCTGCTTTCATCATGGCCACCACGTGCTCATTAGTTATCACTTCCTGCGGGTCAAAGGTTGCAGCAGAAGTAGAATTTAGATTGATTCATTTACAGTTTACATATCCTTCTTTCACTCTGTTATTTGCACATGTTGGCGCCGCAACATACACTTAGGTCATTTAGCGGTGGGTTTTTACAATGAGCACTGTTACAAGGAACAGGTAGGGGTTAGGCATTGTGTTGAAGAAGGCCTACAAGTAGGCCAGCTGTGGGGCTGGAACCCACAACCTCCTGGCTGTTAGCATGTAAACACAGCGATAAAGATATATTCTTAGTTCCTGCATTAGGACGTGATGCCCAGCACAATGTCTATAGTGTTTTGAATGCTGAGCAGAGGAGAATTCACGAGTGTATTTATCAAATACAGCAGCAGCAATGAATGTTTCAAAACATAAAAAAAGATAAGGCATTCCACCTTCCGAAAGTTGCAGATGTGGAATATTGTACCACCACAAATCGTAAATTAACTACAGTCCTGTCAGGGCTCACGTGTAGGATGTTCCGAACATTGACCGTGGTCAGTTTGTGATGTTTAGACTTTGTCTCTAGGGAGTGGTCCAACTGCCTGTCAATCTCAAGTTCTGCTCCCGCCTCCTCTTCGCTCTCGGAGATTCCTGCCTCCTCTCTGTCTGTCGGCCTTCTCTTCCTACTCTGGGCCGCTGCTCCTCTCCTCCTCGCTGTCACCTCCTCGCACTGACTGTCCTCTGAGAGAAACGTTAGCAGAGAACAGATCAGTATTTCTACGCCGAGAGTGTAAACATACTCTATAATCTAAATATAATATAAGCAAGGGTCTGACACATCATCAGTACTCATGCTAGATAAGGAAATACGTTTGGGTATGAGTTTCAGAGATACAAAATAGAATAGAATACATTACTGACACAGTCTAACCAATGTACAGAAAACATAGAAAATGGAAGAACGAAGACATTTTGGTGTTTTACATTTTGGCCATTGAGCAGAATCTTTAATATTTAAGCAACTTACTGGCCACGCCTCAATAAACTTATCTTAATAAAAAAAAAAGCAAAGGAATGCAGAATGTTGTTCTGACCCATAGTGATGACGAGACTTGAGTCGGTGGTATCTTCCTCCACAAGGAGGTACCCCTCCTCATCGTCCTCCATGACCACCCTCCCTTCGTCTCCTGCCTCTGGAGGAGCCAGCGGTAACAGCGTTGCATTTTGGGATGACCCCGGAGAGCCACGGACGTCGGTTTTTCCAACACGAGGTGGCGTGGAGGCTCTGGTAGGGCTGAGTTTGAGGCGTTTGCGCACTACGTGCATCGTAGACGAGCATGACCTGAGCATGTTAAATAAACAATATCAGAATAACTATTAGGGTCACAGGGAATAGTACTATGTTTAGTAACAAGTAGGCCTGACACGATAACTATTAGGGTCACAGGGAATAGTACTATGTTTAGTAACAAGTAGGCCTGACACGATAACTATTAGGGTCACAGGGAATAGTACTATGTTTAGTAACAAGTAGGCCTGGCATGATAACTATTAGGGTCACAGGGAATAGTACTATGTTTAGTAACAAGTAGGCCTGACACAATAATTATTTTTGTTGGGCGATACATTGTCCCAGAAATAATTGTGATGACCATATAAACAACGTTGTTCCGCTATTGTAATGTGACATTAATTGTTCATTAGGATTGGTTAAATCTATTTCTTCAAGTATTCAATTCAAGTATTAAAAATAAACCTTGAAGCAAAACAAATCAAAATAATAAATGGTACACTTATGCATTTATTCTTCCAAATGTAGTTGACAGGAATTATGCAGTCGTGGTACACACCTATTAAAACATTGGGAAACACTTCTTTCACCTGTCGCTGTCTGCTCTGTGTGTGTGTGTGTGTGTGTGCGTGCGTGCGTGCGTGCGTGCGTGGAGCGCTGCCTGTGAGAAGGCAGGCGAGAGCACATGAGCAACGCACATGGCTAACTTTCTTATGTCAGCAACACGCATGTAAATACAACAGGCAGTATTATTGACGTCTAATCTGGTGTTTCTTTTTACACAGACACATAAACAAAGTGGTGTGCACACACCACACACAACAAAAACATTTCCAATATGTGTGGCGGAGCTTCTGACGGAGCACCCTATGGCATTGAAGGGAGAGGTGTTTTTGTTTTTAAGATTTCTCCTAAATTACTTACTATACTTCAAACATTGATGTAATGATTCTGAAACTATACTACAGAGGGAAAAATAGGATAGACTGAACAAAACACAATAATCCATTGTTGTCCTTATGCTAAAAAAAGTGTGATTGTGCATTGTATTGTATTGTTTGCACTAAGTACAGAATGTTTTTATCCAAATAACCATTATAATATATATATATATATGAATTACCTATATATTTATGATTTAATTTACTTCTAGCTGCAAGATAAATGCATTTGGCAATATGCCAAATGCTACATTTGTTTAAGTTAGTTTAGTTAAAATGGTGACAGGTGGAATATTGTATCTGTTGAATAATATATTCAATATATATTATTATATTGATAACTTCAACACCGTGCGTGCAGTACTCTGCACTGGCCAAAACACATCCTGCCATTATGAAGGGTTACTGGTTATTAACACGTTGGTGTTGAAGATACAATCCCCATCTACTCCAAGAAGTGTGCAGATTGGTTGACATAAAACTTTGAGCAACCCCTTTGCGCAATTGCTTTGTAAGATTGGCTACCGTGATTTAGTATTTTCCTTTATGTGTCTTTTATGACAAGTAACGACAACATGTCATTGAGAAGTGCTGTGAGTGCACTGCTTAAAACTACAATAACAAGGGAGCTAGCAGGCTAATCTGCCGGGTGCTTTATTACAGCTACGGTAGCTCGCAGGCAAACAAACGTAAACTCTGTGAGGAAGATGTCGCTAGTATTTTGACACCATTTGGTGCCACACGGGAACCACATTAATGACAAAGACCGAAAATAGTTTACATTTTGCCACTTACCCGCCACAATGCTGGACGTCATCAACGGGTTAACAAAAACAACTAGGCTACCACTTCCGCGTGTGACGTATTGTGCGGGGCCCATGGATGTATGGCGGGGACCGAGATAGTAGTGGAGGTTGATTACATGTGAATTAGAAAGGGTTGATTAATGGGCATTTATTAAAATTAGATTTTTCACTTCAAAGGCCACATCACTTTGCATCAAAGCTGTGGGTGAATATTACTAAATTGAGTAAATTCCTTGATAAACCAAACTGCACCAGCCATTTTTTTCTTAAAATGTTTTTAATTAAAAGTTTTCTTTCATTTTTATAGTTTTTTTTTCTTATTTAGTTTTTTTTGTGTGTAATCTATTAAAATATAAATTTTTTATAAAAATCTGCAGTTATGGTTTGAAAATAGTTAAACGTGCCATCTCTGTTTAAAATAATATACGGCTGCTGACACGTCATTCAATTTAAAGGTGCAGACAGCGATTGTAAGATAGTACACTTTTTGTAAAAATCTGCAAATATTTACTTACTGGCTGCTAACTGCTCATTCTGCGTGTGTTGTGGGTGAAAAATAATTTACACAACCCTGGGCCCTGGCTCTGTAAATGAACGCAAACAAATATGGGCAGACTGCGCCACACAACACTGTCCTAGTCTTGGCAATGTGTGTCCAATGTGTGGGGCAGAGCTGTTTTTGTTTTGATCGAGGTCAAACATCAATCAATTTGACTTGACATATCAACTGGAAACTCATCACGACTCCATCATTTTTAACATTCAAGTTTGTACCGAATCTGCTTCGAAACTATCTGAACATTTTTCAGCTTGGGTTTCGAATTTACCATCCATACGTGATTAAGAATTGTGAGTGAATAGACAGTTGCCCCATTTGCTAGTAACCTACTGTGCCTAACTCCCTCCGTTAAGTGGTCTAGAACATTGCCCGAACCCCTGCCTCAATTTGGGAAGAACCTTTTTACCGCAATTTTACTATACACATCATGTTTACTATACACACCATGATAGAGCAGCCACACCATCTATCAAGACTGAGGTAAACATCTCATCCAAAAAAGAAAGCATTACAAAATATTTTATTGATGGGTAGAGCGGTATGAACATTACAATGCATACATCACATTAGCAAACCTATTTTCCTTCATAAAATAATTTATTCTTTGGTGACAAAACATTACACAAAAAATATATAATTCTCTCTATATATAAAACCCACAACAATAATAGTCCTTAATATTAAGTCATTTGATCAATAACCATTAAGGATGCTGATCTTGAATGGAATTAGTTTTACAAATTGGAACTGTATAAAATAGTAAGTTAAATGTATATTTATACAATAGTGTATGTATTCTATATACAGAAAACTAATACAAGCATTATTTCTTATCTCTTATCTATGTGGATGTAAGCGGATTTGTGAAAGCATACAGTATAGATGCAAACCTGTGAGTCTATGAAAAAAAGAATGTGCTGTATAAAATAAGCGATCCCATTAAAGTATTACCAATAAGATTGCATTCCTTCTTGATGGTGTCACATTTCCATGGTCAGTTTCTGTCTTTGTTTTTGAGTCTTTAAGGTCACAAGTGAAAGCTGTGAGAAGTCCGTGGACCAACGAGAAAGCTGGAAGAAAACAAAAATCACATCAAAAATCACATCAACCACATCAATAAAACTAAACAATAGTACCAATTGCATCAAGAAAACTGGGTTTGTGTTGGAACTGACACCTTGATTATACTGATCATATAGCTCTCTCTACAGTACTGTGTCATTTTTCTGTTAGTTGGAGCGTGGTATGAGTATTCTGTATTTGGAGAGTGGTATGAGTATTCTGTAATTGTAGAGTGGTATGAGTATTCTGTATTTGGAGCGTGGTATGAGTATTCTGTATTTGTAGAGTGGTATGAGTATTCTGTAGTTGGAGAGTGGTATGAGTATTCTGTATTTGGAGCGTGGTATGAGTATTCTGTATTTGTAGAGTGGCATGAGTATTCTGTATTTGGAGAGTGGTATGAGTATTCTGTAATTGGAGCGTGGTATGAGTATTCTGTAATTGGAGCGTGGTATGAGTATTCTGTATTTGGAGCGTGGTATGAGTATTTTGTATTTGGAGCGTGGTATGAGTATTCTGTATTTGGAGAGTGGTATGAGTATTCTGTATTTGGACAGTGGTATGAGTATTCTGTAGTTGGAGCGTGGTATGAGTATTCTGTATTTGGAGCGTGGTATGAGTATTCTGTATTTGGAGAGTGGTATGAGTATTCTGTAGTTGGAGCGTGGTATGAGTATTCTGTATTTGGAGCGTGGTATGAGTATTCTGTATTCTGAAATACTTGACGCCTGTGTGTCTGTCATTTGAGTGCATGTGTCTGTAAGTGTGCGTCTTTGCTTGTGGACCATCTCACCTTCTTTTCTGTGCTCGTGTCAGCACACTCCAGAGTTCCGCCCTCTCAGAGTGCGAGTTGCACATTTCGTACATTCAGTGCAAGCACCACCAGAAGCCCAGACAGCAATGCAGGTCTGGTGACCTACAATACACATCAGACAGACTCCGTGAGAAACAGTTTAGGCAATTAAATTCTTAAACGCAACAATTGTTTTTATAATGCAATTACAATATATTCACAAAAATATTGGATCGGATTATTGGGTTAAGACATCCGTGGTAAAACAAGAATAGAATGTGTGTTTGGGGGATTCAGGCATGACTACGACACTATGTAACAAGAGTTCACATCTGGGCACAATCTGTTTAAAAAAAAAATCTTAAAAGGAGTGGCAAAATTGGCCGCAGATGTGTTGATTGGTTGGTTTTGCCTGTTTTGCCTGTCGAGATGCACGCTCTCTTTCTTGGGAAATCCTCCATTATAAACTACGCAGAAAAAGTAAGGAAATATGTGACCACTTAATGGGATCAGCTTGGGCCAGAGTGACCAACACAACCACCTTGGCTGACTTGGCCAAAGCTCAAAATAGTTCCCGGAAGTTGCACGGTGCATTTATTGACTACTAATAACCAAAAAATGAAGTTAAATGTCTATATATATATATATATATATATATATATATTCAAATTGACTTCAACGTCATCTCACTAACCCACCCTGATTGGACCGCCAGCAGAGTGGCTGTGAAAACGCTAAATCGAGCAGGGTGTCCAGACTATAATCTCAAATAAAACAATTGAGCTGAGAGCAATAGTCGGGTGGAGCCAGGATAGGAGCGTCTGGTTTTTAAAGTGAAAAAGGGAGATTACACTTTTGGATTATAAAATGGAGAATTTAGAGCAGCCCTTTTGAGCCATGCGACTGGCCCACTGACCCTTCTTTCCCCCATTAAACTAGCAAAAGTAGTGTGTGCTATAGACCTGAAATAGGGTCCTCAGAGTGTACATTTTATGTTTTTAGAAAGAATGCCAAAGAAACTGAGAAAAATAGTGACTAACTAATTTAATAAGGTCATTCTCTAATTATAGGCTATAAATGTGAAAGAAAAAAAACATATACTGTTCGTGGAGTTTATAGATGGTTCATACCAGAGTTGTGGAATGAGGGGCTGTGTTATGTATCTGGACTTGGTCCTTGTGTGTTACAGCTGGCACTATACCCATCACGTCCTCTTCCAGGGTTCTGTTTTCATTGTCAGGGGGGTTCAGGAGCTTCTCCAGGTCTTCACTGCTCCCATTACCTGGCACAGATGGGAGGACAGTCGATTACACCCAGCAGGCCATCTGACTGAGGCCCTCAGGTCTTTGTTTTCATAGCAAGTCCAGCAGAGCATGCATGTAAGTGTGTGTGTGTGTGTGTGTGTGTGTGTGTGTGTGGGCATGCACACGCCAAAAATACCCTATCAAATACTGTAAGTGCAAAATATTAGATATGAGCTTGCTTATGCTTCATACAAACAAATGTAGCTGCCAGTGCAGTAAGTGAAATTCACTTGATAAAATTTAGTCATTTAAGTAAATGTGCACTTTTCACTAGATAAGTAATTTACATTGGAAACAAGTCCAACTAGATTTTAAACCTAAAAAACAGATTATCACACTGAGTTAGATATGTTTTTGCAGTGTGTGTGTATCGTCATCTCAGACCAAAACGGGTGTGTGCGTGCGTCCCACAAGGCATTTGTTTTGGTCTGAGATGCTGGTGCGCTTAGCGTGACTAGTGGCACACAGTCAACACATGCCTGGAGTTCCTTTAATATTGTACCATCTTAATTCAATACATGTGTTTCCCCTCCAACCTGCACACCTGCACCTATAGTCTATAATGGGGTGGGTTGATGTGTGTGTTTGTGTGTGAGACCTACTGTAGAGGATGTAGTCAAATGTAACATTGTAGTCGTCGCTGTAGTCTGGTGCTGCAGTAGCGTCTTCGTAGGAAAACTGGGCTTCTATCCCTGAAAATACAGTACAAGTAGATTTACAATGACCAGGAACCTACACGAGGAATGGAACCCCAAAAAAGCCAGGCATCTAAGATCATCCAAGATGTCTGCCTGATAGAGCAGAGAGCATGAAACCTCTTCTCAGCAGACGCTACCATTGCCAGCCACTAAGTGGAGATTGTCTGGCGATGTCTGCGGATGTCTTTCAAGGGTGTTTCACCACCACTTCTACACGCTCAAACGATACTGGTTGAAGAACGGCCAAGTTGCAATTATTATAGCCAATTAAGGAAAGAGCGAGGGAGAGAGAGGATGATGTTTAAGCACGAGAAGAAAAATGCTGCCATTTTGCACCACGCTTATTTAAACCACATAACTCAATTTGTTCCATATTTAACCTATAACTCCATTTGTATCATATTTGCTACGTATTTCTGCAACCGTTATATTTAATATACAGTATATTATTTGGGGCGTAGCATACAATAAACCAGAGTGTCATCTCCCTTTAAATGCCAGGTGTGCTTGTGTAACAGTGCAGTTAAAGCTCACTCTCCCGACACCTCAAGGACGCTCTGGCGGCAGATGCCAGAGCCCTTGGGCTTTACCTAAGCGTCCTACTGTCCATGCGGGGGAACCGGGTTTGTGTCCCAGCAGGAGTGGACAAAATTACACTCGCACCTTGGCAGATTTGCCAAAAAAAGAAAGTGCACTTCTCTGCAGAACGGCTCATCTGCTTGTTCAAAGTGAAAGCACACGAGCAGACCATATAGGCAACAGCAGGGTTCCACCGAGCTCCCTAAAATACTGTATGTTGATGTACACACCAATAATCTTTCACATTGTACTCTTAATGTTATCCGTTTGTGCGTAACAAGGGTGTACGCACGTTGTGCACCCGCTACAGGCTCTGCTATCTTGATAACGTGCCATTAAAAACAACAGATAGCAATGCACCACCTGACCACACCTCATATTTAAACAAACTGTACAACAGGTGCTGGGCGTATTTGCTTTTTTAACACAGTGGGTGAAGGACAGGAGAATGACGACTGCATCGGTCTGAAACTACTAGCAAAGACAATTGCGTTGTGTGCAAGATACGGCCTGTAATTATTCTCCCCTTGATTCTCTTTCACACACACGCACGCACGCATGCACTGGAGCATGGATGCTATCTCCCGGACTCAACAGAGAATTTTGACTATTTTAATCCAAGGATGTTCCCATCCCCTGCTCTTCAGATGTGGTCATGTGTGTGGTTGTGTGCGAAAAGTACAAATGTATGCAGCTGTACATCCTTGCATGCTTCCTCTGAGACGGGAAGGCTTCACGTCCATGGGAAAGGCTCCTAGCGAGAATCAGTACTGTACATCTTTAGAATACTGAAGAAGAGTTACTGACGTGTTCAAGTAGTCTATAAACACTGCATGAACAAGCAACTCAAAGGTGAGATGTTATACTTAATAATATATATCTATCACACAATCAAATGTGTGATAGATTTATATTCTGTCTACAAAAGAATTTTCAATTTTTTTAACTTTGAAAACTACTGAATCACAAAGAGCATTATGTTCGACATCATGGAATAGAATCAGAACAGACTTTCATTTCTTTTATGCTTATTTAACTTGCGCAATTACATCAATTATAACAATAGTGAATACAACAATATTAAAATGCTATATAAATAAGTCTGTAATGTTAAGGAAGTTCTGAGACAATAGCTACAGAAGTCTTTCAGTGCATGTTTGAGTTTAAGGTGCAAATGGCCTTGGGAAAGAAAGTCTCTGAATCTGGAGGTGCAGTCTGTGTTTCAAATAGGTGGTGGCCGGGGTGTTTGGCGTTTGTGATGTTGATAGCTCTGCTGTGGTAGTGTGAGTTGCCACTGACCTCCAGAGAGGGCAACGGATGGCCTGTGACTTTTTCTGCTGTACTACATTGTACGAATAATACAAACCCTCTGTGACGTCACCCACAGCGTTACTCAAGTACAGGGTTGAACTCTGGCCTTTGAAAATATAATTTGATGTAGTACATGTCATTTTCACTGAATATGCTGATGTTGTAATTGTATATTGTATGGTTTATCAAAAAAAAAAAAAAATAGGTTTGAACTCTGGCCGTCGCCATCTTTTGAGTACCTCAGTGAAACGCCCCCTATCCGTTACCACTCTGTGCAGTGCTTTCTTGTGTCTGCAGCACCATAGCTTTTCTACAGCGTCTAAAACACATAGATGCAATATCGCAGCAGGCTCACAATGGTCGCCCTGACTGTAGAAGGCTATAGGAAGCAACAACACAAGGATTCAAATCTAAACCAATGATTTAATTTGATTCGTTTATTCTTACGGTATCTCAGGAATTCAATTTTTCAATTCAAATGAGCTGAATCAAGCCTCACGTGAAACAAGGAATTTAGTCAAATTAGTTAAATATAAAAACTACTAAAGAAACACTGTACATAATGTGGTAAGCGGCGAGGGAGTGACAAGACCTCCAGACCACAAGGGGTTGTGTGGGAGGACAGGTACGGCCCGACTCACTTCCTGACAGGCCGGAGGAGCAGCAGCTGTGCTCCATCAGACAATAAAGGAAACAATACAGTTGATAGAGACCAGAGAGGAGCTTGGAATTATGGTGTGTGATTCTCTGAGGTATAGTGGACGGGCGGCGGTAATCAGAAACTGAGATTTGCTGGTTTTATTTTGGGCTGTTATTTGGACCCTGACTGTATTTTTGATTACTTGATATGAGGAAACCTCTGGGCTTATCTGGCCAAGGACAATGCTAGTGTACAGGTTGCAGTGCTCATCCCCACTGAAACCTTCAATAAACCTGTCAGAACTATACAAACCTGCCTGCTGTGATGCTCCTGTGCTTGAGGGGCTTTGGGGGCAAGGGTCACAATACTGTATTCATCAACTAATTTATGTGAATAATAAAGGGTAAGCAAATGGTTAAAGTGAAACATTCTTATTGACTTCAACAAATGTCTGAAGTCAAAAAGAATCAATCTCAACTGTGTAAGTGGGAGGTATTTGTATGAACCTGCTGGAACTCGAACCGGTTCCTTGATGGAAGAGTATACGCTTAGCAAGAGGATGCTATAGCGACTGTCGCTAGAATGTCCTTGAGGTGTCGGAGAGTGAGGCTTACCGGCATGATCACCAATTCTACCAGCCACCCTGTGAACCAACCATAAATGATACGTTTAACAAATCCAACCTAAAACAACCGAACAAGAAGCCAGCTGACAAACCAACCTGCAGACTGGCCAAGCAACAAAGCAACCAGTCTCCAAGCACCCTAACTGACATAAAACCAACTGTTGCCATCATTCCAGTACTCATCCATCATCTCCACCCGCTATACAAAGATCAATGCCGATCTCTCATCTAAAATACTCACGTGACTTGTGTCTGAAAAACAAAGGGCTTCTTTGTGGTTGACAAAAGAAACTTGAATTGAAGAGGAAAGATATGCAGAGAGGGGGGGTCAGGGGGGGAGGATACCATGTTAAAAAAGCTTGAGTCCTGCCGGTTGCTGTACATGCACTTTATCTGTTTAAATCAAACCAGAATGCAGCTGGCTTCATGTTTCAGCAAAGTCACCATGACTTTGTGTGGCTTGAACACAACGCACCGTGTTTAACCTCTCTAAACTCCTACATATGTTAAATCCTCGCTCTACATAACAGCACATCTCCATTCCCTGTATCTCCTCCCTCTCTTCCTGGCTGGCTATTGCCCTATATCCCAGGGATAGGTGGGCACCCCTGTGGTGGGATTTGAACTAGGGGGGAGCTCACAATGTTATTGACATGCACACAACATGAACACACACTTCTTGTTCCCGCGTGTTAAATTTAAATAATGTTTTACATATTTTACTTGAAAAGCAAATGGCCCTTGGGCATTGAGCCAACCAGTCAAGTATTCCAGTGAAATAACCGGACTCACATTTGATAAATCAGCCAACCAGTCAGTCAGAAAACTAGTCGGGCACTATAGTCACCTAGCGAATCCATATATCACCGGCTAAGAGGAGAGGAAAGCAAAAAAGAGCGATCCCTTTGGACTTTTGTTGGCCATCCCTTTGCCTTTGATCAAGGCGTCAGCCGGCTCCGTTTCTAGTTTAGCTGCACCTGCGAGGAGGAAAGGGGTGGTCAGGGCAAAATGATGCCCTCATTTCCAGACCAGCCTCTGTTCCATGCGCCTGTATCTTTGTGAGGTTATTCTTTGAGGGCTTCTTACCCCATTTATCTTTTCAGACAATGTAATCAAGATAGGCTACTAACATAAAGCTACATACAAGCTTGTGGTGTTGTACCACAATAGAGAATACATTATCCACAGCTAGTAGCATAGTAGCTGTACATCTTTGCGGGAAAGCATGCCCCCACACCCCCCTAGCATTTCACTGTCCCCCCGTTCAAAATCACTCCTGGGGGAAACGTGAATGAATATAATTTAGGTCTACTAGTAATGTTTATAGGCTAACTTAGGCTAATATTTATCTGCGGCTCCAGACAGATAAATATAAAATGCTATGAGCGTCAAATGGCTCTTTTGATAGTAAAGGTTGCAGACCCCCTGCTCTACACACTGGCCCCCTAGCAGGACAATGATACAGGCTGTGCATGGCAGCTGGATGATGCTATAAGCAAGCACAGGAGAGGACTCATCTGTGTCACATGCGTGTGACACAGTACCCCTCAATGTATTCATTGGTTATGTGTGTTCCAACCTCAAGGAACACACGCACACAAACACACACACACACACACCTTATGTATCTGACAACATTAAAGTGTAATTGGCAGGGTTACAACATCGTCTACCATTTGAAAACCTTGTTTATGTTAACAAGGGTGAAACATATTTCCCAGCAATCAGCTACAACCTCCCATGCATTTTTCAAAACATACCCCCACCCCCCCACCACCATCCTGTCCCACACCCATAAACAAAATCAGACTCTTAAATCTCTATGTTTTACTTCAACATAGGTCTGTCTGGGACTTATTACAACTTAATAGTTGTAGTTGGCTACACTTTAAACATCATTCATTTTCCAAATGTTTGTGTGAATGTGAATGAATATATAACCTTATAACATTAATCTCCTATGTAACAACCTTGGCACATAAAGAGATCTTAAGCAGACCCTGTTACCCAAGTTACCCTGACTACAAAACAGATGCTTTTTTACAGTATTTCTCATTCACTTTGGTACATTTCTCAGGTCAGAATTGACATTCTCAAAACTACGTGTTCAACCTCCA
>JAODTR010090196.1:0-14030 GCA_025399935.1 Amblyopsis rosae | reverse complement strand
AATCATTATTTCTAACCTCATCAATGTCTTGACTATATTTTCTATTCATTTTGCAACTCATTTGAGGAAAGAATGTGTGAGCTTTCATAGAAAACATGAAATTGTCTGGGTGACCCCAAACTTTTGAACGGTAGTGTATATATACTTTAGCCATCTGAAAACCATGGATAATTACTAGTTTAGTAGTTCGAGACTGTGGTTGTAGTAGTCTTGTTAAAGGCATATAAAACATCAAATATGTTATTTACACAAACAATGTCCATGTTACACAATGAACCAAGTAGCCTAGTTATTTCTATTACTAATTGTACTCTGGCATAGAGGCTACCTAGCCGCACCTATGGCCGCCCACAACCCGCCCACACTTGACCAGTTTTCCTTGCGTTGTATATTTCCGTTGGATGGAAAAAAATATGGACTGTGCTGTAGCTTGCAGAAAAATAACGCATGCAAAATATTTGACGCATTTGGTGGGCACCTGGCATAATATGTGCTCTATATCACAGTGCATTGTAACGTGTACAGTGTGTATACTGTATCTGACAAATGCACTACTGTGTTACAGCGATCTGGTGTATCGTTCTGATAATGACCAACAGGAGGAGCTAGAGCTGAGAAGATCCCAGCAGATGCTCTCTGAAGAAAGATATAATATTATCCTAAAGCTCTGGTACTATATGTATTGCCTCTAATACAATGTAACTACAGTTAACTAACATGCTGATAAATAACCTGTTAAATCTTTGTTAACCTAATAGATTCTTCAACTAGACACACTGATCATCACTTCTGTCATTAACGGTTATTGATTATGAGCTTTCAGTGGCCCACAATAACATAGTGGGTTTCAATGCTATGTATATTGTCTCTGGCAGTATCAGAACAAGGTCCAGGTGTCACATCGTTGACTAATGCAATCTTAAGTTAGTTTAATAATGCTCGAGCATCAGTGCAGTGTTGGCAAGCAACATTCAACCCAACAGCCTTCATTACCTCACTACTAAACTGAGGTGACTGACATATATTGTGTTACAGCTCAGTGGTCCCGCCCACCTGCTCCATGGAGCTGGCAGCTGATTGGTCCAAACAGCTGACAGCTGTCAAACATAACTTTGGTGAGATGAGTTTAGATAAATATAACATAAACGCGTACACACGTACACGCGAACACACACACGAACGCACGCACGCACGCACGCACGCACGCACGCACACACACACACAGGGCTACAGGGCTGGGTCCTTCAAAACCGTCAAAAAGTGCCCCCACCCACCAAAACGTCTTCCAAGTTCCTACAGTGGTTTTATGTGTGTGTCTGTGTGCGTGTGTGTGTGTGCACGTTCGTGCACCTGTAGACTGTCTCCATAGTAACTACTTGCAGCAGGTTGGTGTCAGGTGTGAGCTGACCTGGCAGAACTGTCTGAAGGAAACCCAACACTGCCAGGTATGAACACACACACACATCCATGTGTGTGTGTGAATAATGCATTGTGCACTGCATGTAGTAGGCAGAGTGTGTGTGTGTGTGTGTGTGTGTGTGTGCGCGCGTCCTGCAGGAGGAGCTTTGTGCAGAGGACGTGAGTGAGCAGGAGGTGCATAAAATCACGTGCCAGCTCCAGTCTTTAATTGGACAACGTCAGAGACGGAGTAAGCACCGATTTGCTGCCTTGAAGGTTAGTCTGACAAGCCCCGCCCTCCTGTCTCACTCATGCTGTCTGTCTGCGTGTCTGCCTGCCTGTCTGTCTGCCTGTCTGTGTCTGCCTGCCTGCTTGTCTGTCTGCCTGTCTGCCTGTCTGCCTGCCTGTCTCCCTATCTGCCTGCCTGTCTGCCTGTCTGTCTGCCTATATGCCTGCTTGCCTGTCTGCCTGTCTGTCTGCCTATCTGTCTGTTACATCTCAGTCTAGTCACTCACTCATGCCGTCTCCCTGTCTGCCTGTTTGTCTGTCTGCCTGCCTGCCTGTCTGCCTGTCTGTCTGCCTATCTGCCTGCCTGTCTGTCTGCCTATCTGTCTGTTACATCTCAGCCTAATCACTCACTCATGCTGTCTATCTGTCTGTCTGTCTGTCTGTCTGTCTGTCTGTCTCTCCAGGGAGCATTTGATTGTCTTTCTGACCAGTCAGATGACCTCACCAAGTGTGTGTGCTCGTTAGTACATGGAGTGGCGTTGCTATGGGAGAAGCACATGAGCACCATGACAACCAGAGAGCGGCATCTGGAGAAGGAACTACAGCGCCATGGGCGGCTCTTGGAGAAGCAGCTGCAGGTCAGACTCATTCCACATTGTTCTAGGACCGAGAGGTGGTCGTAGTTCCTAAGATAAATGATAGACAAAGATACAGTCAGCTACTGTATTGCAAGCTAAATGTAAGCTAATACACTTTGTCAATAAGTTATTCATTTAGACATGCGTAGTAATTAATGTAATTATTAATTAAAATGGATCTCATCACAATCCAATACACATAGCTGAGCGAGTTAGCTTCGTGAGACCATCCTGATCTGGCAAGCTCCAATTTCAATTTCACTGTGAGTATCACAGTGGATCTTGAAACCCTTAATGCAAATACGACCGTGGATTTGTCAGGAAATCAGTTGTCATCTGACGTTTTTCCTAAGGTGACGTGATGTGTAAGGAAGTTTGATTTAAATGTATTAGCATCGTCTTTGACAAGCTCTTTTGAATGGAGGGGTTCTAGACATACTCGTGGGGAAGTCAAATTTGAGCTCACGAGATTAGGATAGTATCATGAGGCTACATGCGAATAGCATAATAAACTCAGAGATGCTGTTGGAACCTTGCTATGAATGTTTTCCTTTTTGAAAGGACCGAGTTAAGTTTGACACAAGACTCTCGGACTTTCGGGAAGTGATGTTATTGATTTCCATTAGCTGTTTTTTTGCCACATTGCCACTCACAAGTATTCGTTATTTCTGGTACGCCGCAAGTTCAGTACTTCATTTATTAAATTCAAAATTTTCTATTTATTTTATGCGTTTAATTTTCTAACAAATTCCTCATTGTAAGTTTTACGTCCGACTTGGTCATTGAGTTACGTAGTTGGTTGTTGTGCATGTCAATCATTATACCTCGCTTGTCATGTAGGCGGATATTGACGCCGGTAGCCAGCACTGTGTGCTAGATTTTATGTTAATAAAGGCTGGCTCTGCGAGACTAACCGTTGACTATTCATGATGCCTCCATTTTTTGATATCAGAAAAAAGAGGCAGAGCTAGATGTCCTGTTGGACCTCTTGCGCCAGGCTAGCAATGAGAAGGTGCTTAAGACCTCCCTGGAGAAGGCGCAGAAACATCTGCAACTCCTCACAAAGTGGTACGGTCTTCTCCAGCCTCACAACCGACAAACCATCAGTCTCACTTTTAAAAAGGAGTGTGTATTGCTGCATAGCATGATATACAACAGAGACACTTATAACCTAACTCACAAAGTCATTGGGAGGCAGCTTTTTCTGTCATAAATGCTGATGTGACGGCGATATAACACATAACATATAACACAAGCTAGTTGCATTGATCCAATTCTAATGTCTCAATTATGTGTGTGTGTATGTGTGTGTGAGAGCAGCTACGGAGACTGGTATACCGATGTGTGTCAGCTGGTGGACAAGTTCCCAGCTGGTGTTGTAGTGGAACTGAATGCCTACAGCTTTGCCCTCAGCCACTGTTTCAATTTCGACCACGCCTATATCCTGGTAAATACAGCCGCACCAACAGAGAATACAGCGAAGCGAGAGGGTTATACGTATGGCACTTCAGCGTTTGACTTTTGGGGATGGGGGTGAAGGCTTATTCCTCCCCATGCAGACTAGAACAAACCAGCGCAAACTAGAACAAACGAGCCTTACATGCAAGTCAATGAGGAGGTCCACAGATCTCACATAAACATCACCCATTCTTTTTTTCTGGGGAGGTTAATAGGTTTATAGAGTATATTACATTCATTCTTACGTATCTATGGTCAGTGTGAGGCCAGTATTTCCTCAGCAAACAGTTTTGGGGTTAATTGACTTTGTTTCAGGCCATGCATGGTAGATTTAGATGTCTTATGTAGCGTCCTCAGCTAAATGTAAGGTATCACACCCACTTAAAACTGTAACTGTTCCATTTTTGCTCCCATAGAAATGCATTATGTTGCTCTATAATAAAGCAACATAATGCATTTCTATCGGAGCCTCTATTTTAGTATTCTAGTTTAGTAGTCTTTGGCACCACTATACATGTTAATATACATGTGGCACAAGATGTGATTGTCTTGTTCCTTCACAGAGTCCAGAAGAAATCCAACAGACCTATCCGTCTATCTGCCAGGGTCTGTCTACAATACCTGTCTGTCTGTCTGTCTGTCTGTTTGTCTGTGTGTGCACCTGTCTGACTATGTTCTGTATGTTGTGTGTCCAGATGTCAGGGAAGGTGCAGATCACCCGCCAATGAGCTCACAGGAAATTAAGTCAACTCCGATGTCATTCACTGAGGTGGGATCAGCACAATGTGATGTCATCACAGAAAGAGTCCTGCCAGAAAGGCTTGACATTTTGCTGTACGTGCTCATGTGCATGCATGCGTGTGTGCGTGTGTTTGCGTGTGCGTGATAGGTGGAGTCGGCCCTAGCTGAACTGTGTGAGGCTGGCTCGTCCGCTAATTACACCACCCAAAGAGGCGTGGTTTACACTGGCCCTGCATTTTCCATCACTGGCCCCACCCCTTTTGAAGACCTGAAGGAGGATACTGAGCATGCTCTGTTCCCCTCAGAGCTACTTACAAGCACTTTGACCAGGTACACGCATACTGTATATTTAAGCAATAACACACGAGAGGGAGTGCGTTAGACTGAAAGTGGAGTGATACATGCATAGTTAAAAGGCCGAGTGTGTTAGACTGAAACATTGGCACTCATGGAATGCCTCTCGTCCAATCAAATCACTTGGTCGGAACCAACTGTTTATAAATGATGTATACCTACACACACACACACACACACACACACACACACACACACACACACACACACACACACACACACAGTGTAACAGTGTAGACAATACATTTTGAATGCTTTCTGTCTAGGTGTTATTGCATGGTTACATTCATGGTGGAACGTTGTCTATCGTAGCTAATGCTACTGTACCCGTTTGTTTTCCCTCTAAAGACTAAATAATGAACCAAATGAAATACAAAGTGGATTAACCAACATCCTGCACGATTACACGTCACATGTGTGTGTGTGTGTGTTTGTGTGTGTGCGTGTGTGTGTGTGTGTGTGTGTGCGTGTCATGCAGGATGATGTTGTCGTTGTTGGACCATGTTGAGCAGCACATCCATGATGTCTTGGGTGATACGGATGCTATGGTAGCAGACAGGAAGGAAGCTTTTCGCTCTCAGCACCAGCACTTCCTGTTTCTCCACAAGCCTCGCACACAACGCCTTACTGACATCCACAACACCCGAGCTGGTACACACACACACACACACGCGCACACAGAGTAATGCCATGCCGTATGTTAAGAGACATGTGCTTTGCGTAGCTGAACTACAGCGCCACAGACAGTGTCTTACGGAGGTGTGTGACGTGCTACACAAGGAGTTGTCCTGCATCAGACAGGACTTCCTGCACTTCCAGGAGCGACTCAATGCCAAGAGTCAGGGCTTCTCCTCCTCTTCCAAGAAACTGCAGCTGGCCTCATCCACCCTGCTGTAACGAATCATATCTCCTCAAAAAGAACCAAATATTAATTTCAAGTATATGTAATTAATATACAGTGTATGCCGTATATATACAGTATTTACTTTCTAGTTACAAGTGATCTTTTCCCCACTGTGACTGATTACCTGCTCTCTAGTTAACTAGAGCTGCTTTAACTAACCACTGCTCATGAACTAGTCACTTTCTCCTTTCAACTGTAACTATTCACCTCCTCTCTGGTTAACTAGCCAAATTCTCCACACTATAACTAATGAACTCCTCACCTCTCACCTCTAAAACATGATATAATTTACATTAGGAACCATATCAATTACTTGCATTCAACACAAAGGAAGCAATAAGAGCATCTTCTTTGTACAAAAGCAGACATGGTTCGACTGGGAATACTGGAATTTGGCCAACAACACCTAGCTCCATTTTTCTTTGTCTGCAGTCTGGAGTCTTCATTTGCCTCTCTACAGGAGAGTTATGACGCTTTTCAGAATGAGGTCCATGCCTCCCTCAGACACTACAAGAAGTCTGTCATCCAGAGAATGCACTGGCTGCATGGCAAGATCACCTCCCTACTACGCTCCTTCAGGTATTAGCGCCGGTCATAGTAATATATGATGATATAATCTGAAGAATTAGAATACGAGGGAGTCTTTTATGTTCAAATAACATTATTCTGGTGGTTTATTCCGTATTTCAACCACTTATTTTGTTGGGTGATTTGTGGATTTGTGACTTGTCTAAAAGTATCCAATGTCCATAACTTGGTTAAAAAATAAGGCACAAACTGCATTCCATAGACAACATTCTATTGCTTTTACTGTAAACAACAGTTTTACAGAGTACATAACCTACAAATAATAGTAATGAAACATACAGTAAGTTTATAACAGCTGCAATATCGTCCACACACACACAGTAGGCTCGAGCAACTGTTGCTGTTACCTGGGCCTGCTTTTATGGTGGTCAGTGGAGTGATGCCACTAACGATGAAATAACCTGTGATGTTATGAGATATACTGTAACTGTAATTATGTGTCTGAAACTACGTTAATGTACCATTATAATGTTTGTTTAGGTTATTTAGTGAAGGGGGAGATTTCAGCAGGGATGAGGCAGAGGAGTTTTCTAGGAGGATGGGAGAGGAGAAGATGTGTCTGGACCGGGAAGAGTGCTCCATCCAGAGCGATGTAGACTCCCTGCAGGCCACCATCTTTGAACAGGTCCTATCTGGACCACAGGTCCACTACACACAACCTACATGGTCTTTAAAGGGTCTGGATTGACAGACAGATGTTTCAGATGAATTGTCAGTACACAATACATGATTTCTTTCCTAGTCTCACAAACACGACGATGTATTCCTCTCTGCACATCTGTAACACTCTATTCAAAACTGTTCGGTATAGCAGCGTTGTCTACCAAACAAGGTTATTTTGAAGCATTGGGCCACCTTCAACACATCAGAACATAGAACAACGTTATGCACTTTGTACACAGGCAGATAATTAGGCCACCTTCAACACAAATCAGAACAACGTGATTTTGGTAGGCAGGCAGATGATTAGGCCACTTAGAAAAAAGCATAGCCATGTGGGGATCATTTCCAAACACAGGCCCTTTTTGCTGTCGGCATCAATTGAACTACCCACCTTGATGCTGTATGTTCTGTGATCGAGTTAAACTGGAGTTTAACAAGGGCATAATAAACCAGATTACAGATGCCTAAGGGAACCGGTCAGCCAAATCCAATGGGAAGACTTGCTGTGCTGATATCATCAATGTTTCACAGATGCTGCAATAGCAGAAGTAACATAATCCTCTCTTAGCTCCATTCCCAAATTAAGAAATGATTTCTCATTGGCAACAAGTCGACGACAACACCTCCCCATAGCTTCTAAAAAGGTTTCCTGTACAACAAAACCCTATGGTGCTCTCAGAACCATGCGGAGATGCCCATTCCTTATGTCGCCAGTGTTTCTGGGTTTCTGATTAAACGGGAATGCAGGGATATGGTGAAAACATCTCCCCCTCCTCTTCAGGTAAAAGAGATGAAGAGGAGTCAGCAGGAGACATTTTCTCTGGTCTCTGTAGAGTTGAGCTTCCTGGACAAAGTCAGGAGCATTCTGACGAAAATGCAGGTCCACCTCAAAACCCAGGTCTGATTGTTTATCTGTGTCCCTGAGTACCTGTCTGTCTGTCTGTCTGTCTGTTTGACCCTGATTTCTACTGTCTCTCTCAACACATGCTTGTCTTACTTCCTGTGGTGGACAAACCCATATTCTGTCAAACTGCTTTTTAACTATTAGTGTGTGTGCATGTGTGTGTGCGTGCACGTGTGTGTGCGTGCGTGTGTAGGCAGCTTGTAGTCATCAACAGCAGAAGGCCCTTACCAACAGAGTAGAGGACCTGAAGACATTGTTTGAGACCAAAAAGGTACTACCACAGTATTTCTACAGTATACAGTACTGTACTGCAGTGTGGAGATCTGGGCAGGCATTTATTTATGTACCTAGATGTTGTCTTAATGCATATGCTTGCATGCTACATAATATCGTGGAATAGCTTGCTCTACCATCAATGTAATGCCGTTACAGTATTATTTATTTTCAACAACATGTGTATATCACTTCTAGTACTACAGTGCTTCTGTTGGACTGTATGTTGATGCAGGTCTCTCCAGAAGATGTCTTCTCTCTGCTGTCCTCTCTTGGTGAAGAGCTCATATCACGCCTTTGCTACCTGGAATGCTTTCTGGTACTTGGGCCTGTTTCACTTTCTGTTCTACTTTTTGTTCCTGAGCAATTGGTTGGTAGAAGCATGTTAGCTTATCACAATGCTTGACCAGTATGATGTTTGCCTGTGTGTGTGTGTGTGTGTGTGTGTGCGTGTGTAGGACTCCAGGGCTCTTTTAGACCCGCAGCGTCCCGTGCAGGAACATTTCTCTCTGACCAATTGCCTCAAACCCAATTCACCTGCTCCTACCGCACCTGCGCTACCCAAAGCCCCAGGGCAGCAGTTAGGAATGGACATGGACTGTGATGATGTCATCGTGGGTGTGATCCAATCCCTCAACAAGTAAATAGCCACTGCAGCTACTTTACAGCAGTCTCCTCCATCACCCAGTGTTTTCCTTGTAACGTTGTGGTGGAAAGAGATGACCCTGTGTGCTCCCATGTTAGATTTACCATGGTCCAGGATGACGTAGAACAGAAGGAATGTAGCTTAACAGCAATTCGTCCAGGTAATGACGGTTAACTGAGTGAATGGTTGTCGGACTAGTTCTATTGATACTGCATGTGTTATTTTGCAGTATTAAACTATCTTTTCAAATGTAATAGTAATCATAAGCACATTTTTTGTACTGAAAAAGCATTATTTTCTAATCTGGTGACGGATTGGAGTACTTGGTTCTTGTTAAAGGGAAATTGTAAACTGATTGTGGATATGGAGGAGTGACGTCTGCTCAACATGGAGTATGAACAAGCTAGTACCCTGAATGCTAATTAATGTACCCCATATACTAACTAGCAGCTGTATGCTATCAGACATCACCAACTGAAAGTATGTTGTAATTGACTGACTGAAATACTGAACCTGATTATTACATGTTCAGGTCAGAATGCCACCTCCGTCCATCCCAGGTACACACACACACAGACACACACACACACACACACACACACACACACACACACACACACAAACCTCTATAGTACTAGTATTGCTTTCAAAGTCGGTAATTCAGAGTCAATGGATCCTAATTCCAAGATAAATGCATCCCATTGTAAATGTGTCGCTAAACACGTAAACCTGCAGGAAAGTGTTGTTGAAACACTTGTTATTTTCTTTAGCAATGATGTCATGCTTGCTATAGAATAGCTGTTCAAGAGCTGGTGATGTAAAACAAATAGTTGCTGCTGCTTGAATGTTATCATAACCAGAGTACTTTAGATTGAAGCCATTTTTCAAATGTAAAAAGATCTTGTTTGACGTCAGGTTTATTTATTCCAAGAAATCATGGGGCGTTGTTTCACTGTTCATGTTTCTGTTTGTGTGTGTGTGTGTTTGTGTGTGTGTGTGTGTGTGTGTGTGTGTGTGTGTGTGTACAGTACAAGAAAGCACAGTAGGAAGGATTTTCAGGTGTTTGGAGAAAATCTGCCTGTAGACAAAAAGTGAGTCTATTATTATATTTAATAAGTTTTATCATTTATAGTGTAACATATGTTGACATATTGTACTCTGTGTGTGTGTCGTGTGTCAGGTCCTTTATGTCCATAGTTCACAGACTGCTCTGGAAGACCAATGATGTTCTCATACAAGCTGGCGTGGTAACTATGACCAGCTAAGACTAACTAACTAAGCAGACAACGGCAAACCAGGGTCAACTAGGGTCAACCAGGGTGAACCAGGGTCAACTGTAACTAGGTTCAGCTAATACCTAATTGTCGTCACGTTTCAAACACACTAGTGTCTGTCTCTTTCACAGGACTTCTATAGCAAGATGTTTCAAAGTGTGGAACTGTTCATCCTGCCAAAGAGTATGGACCAGTGGGCTGAGAGCATGACCCAGAGGCTGCTGGGATACCAGAAACAGGCCCTGCAGTTCAACACCAGCAGTGTGCAGGGTACACACACACAAACACACTTGTAGTTGCAGTTACAGGAAGGTTGATAATGTAAATAGCTTGTGTGCGTGTGTGCTTGCGTGTACGATGGTTCCAGAGTTGTTGGCGTTGCTGTCAGTGTTCGACCAGGCGTTGCCTAGGTTACCGGGGGTTGTGCTAGCTAACCACAGGAACACAGGGGAGGTGGAGCTGTTGGATGAAATAGGCAGAATCAACACAAAGTTGGCAGAAACGTTGAGAGCCAGTGAAGAGATGAAGGTACTGTACATATGACTGCAGATGCCGGGAAATAACATTATGCTGTATATACAGTAAGGTCTGGGTGGAACAATGCTGGACCAATCGTTGCACTTATGTGCTCAGAAAGATATTTTAAGGATAGGAAACTTGGAAGTTGAATTTGTTGAGTTAGTAGCCTATTTGTCAACGCTTTGAAATGTTATGAAGCCTCAGTGGATTTCTCACTTATATTGTCATTCTAAGTAAAACTAAATGGTGAATTAAACATAATAGTCTACGTCACATGTCCAAAAGGTGGACAACCGCCCTGCAGCTCTCTATTACAGTAATAACTGATCTGTCACCAGGTCTGAATTTACTGGTATCGCACGTCCTCCTGCTCTAGTAGAAACTAATACGCAGGCCTGTGATTTGCTGCACTCAGATCAGTAGAAATATAGCTATTGGGGGTGTCCTGGCCACAATGCACCCTTCCACCAGCACCACACGTGTCAAAATGCCCCAGCCCCTTTCCAGCAGAGCTCTTGTAGGATGAGTAGAATATGGTGATTTCACACACGTATTTCATTTTTGTATAATTTCAAATGTTTTCTATACCTACATATAATAGAAAAAAATTATTCTTGGCTCAATTTTCTTGTCACATTAAAGTACATTACACTAAATCAAAATACAGAATATTCCAAAATCCACTATAAAAGAACTGGTCTGTTTATGTCAGTATTGTGTGTGTGTGTGTGCTGCATGCATTTAGAAAGCCCATATCAGCAGTTTGGGAGAGAGCCTGCGTCTCCCTAACTTTGAGGAGGAGGTGGCCGCCCTGAGGAGCAGAGAGGAGGCACGTCAGGAGGAGCTCCTCGCTGCCATCAGCAGGACACAGCTGGAACTGAAGGTAGGTGCTGGCAAGGGGTCATATAAAGCTGTTGCTAGGAGACGGGAATGACGGTTCACAATGAATCCGTTTGTGCTGTGATTTTCGGATCACATGTTTTCTTCTAGGTTGTATTTAGTTAAGGAATATTCCCATTGAACGTTATGAAGTCACTTCATACTGGTATACACAACATTGTGTTATTAGCAGATTCTTCAAGTAGCCTAGTAGTAAAAGCTTTTTGACGCCTTTAGAAGGAATTCCTGTGGGACAAGTTCAGTGTTGGCTAATACAAAACTGAAAATGTTTACATTAGATTAGTAAATTAGATTTTATTATATCAAATAACATACATTATTACAAGTAGATCATTTTAGCGCTGTTTAGATTGCCTTACCGTCTCACAGAGCCAGCCTTTCCTCACGGAAAGTCTGGGACACAGCGCTGGCTAAATGCATTAGTTCCTGCCTACTATACAAGCGAGGTGTTTTGATTGACATGCAGGACGACCAAATACGTAACTCAATGACCAAGTCAGATGTTGAACTTGCAATGAGGAAAACTAAACAATAGGAGTCTGGCTGTTCACAGGTCTTGTAAACCTTTACAATTGTAGGTTACAGTTACTGATTAAAATGGGTTAGCTGCAAACAGCCAATGGTTTCAACAGTATTACTTCCCGAAAGTCCGAGAGTCCTGTGTCGAGCTTAAGAGGCTATGCGCATCAGACGTTCAGCACAGAGTTGCCTATGTGACGTAGTGCTAATGAGCGGGAGAGGCTGCGACTACGAATACGAATTTTAGAAAATGTTGTACAGAGTCTTTGTGGTAGCAGCAGAACACGAATAAACATCTGACATCAAAGTAATGTGAAATCACCCACACATTTTAAAGCTGTGTGTGTGTGTGTGTGTGTGTGTGTGTGTGTGCGCGTGCGTGCGTGCGTGTGTGTGTGCGCGTGCATGTGTGCGTGCGTGCGTGCGTGTGCAGAAGTGTGTGTGTGTGAAGCAGGAGAAGTTTGAGACATCACTGGCATCTCTGGCAGACAGTGTCCTGGAGCACATGACACACCTGACAACATCACTACTCACTGTTCCAGGTTGGACCTGACCCCTGACTTCTCTTCTTTTAATGAAGTGATGGAAGTTAGACAAGTTTTGAAATGTCCAGCCAGCTAGCTACTAGCCCTGCTAAAGTAATGGATATTGTTTGTTTTAAAGTTTTAATAGCATACAGCAATTGTTTTCTTACAGCCAATCTCTTACTTATACACATTGTCTGTGTACTGTGGAACAGTCTACTAGAAAAAGTCTTCTTAAAAGATTGATATTTTCACCATCTGATAACCATGGATATTTACTAGTTTTGTGGTTCATGAGAGTGTAGTTGTAGTAGGGTTGATCAATGTCTACTAAATTGGCATCGGACGATGTCTACAGGATGTCTACACGATGTCTACATCGTGATGGGCGATGCCATCGTATTCAAAGAGAGTGAGCACGAGCAGTAAACTATAAAGTTGTTTCGTTTTGCTGTTGTTAGCATTACTTTAGCATAATGCATTGATTGCATTGCCAGATAGACATCCAAATGGTGTGATACAGCCAAGGCACGAGTGTGTTTTGCATCTGCATGTGTGTTTGTTTGAGAGAGAGACGGGAAGAAGAGAAGTAAGGTGATCCTTGTCACATCAATTCGACGAGCCTCGGAAAAAGTGTATTACGCAGTGTTTCACTAGATATTTATAACGTTGTCTGAACACTGCTTTGACACTTCACACAAAACTTTTTTTTTTATTGCAATGCCTGTCAGCCACCGGCAATGGACGATGGCATCGTCTATCGGCCCAACCCTCGGTTGTAGTCTTATTAAAGTTAGAGGCATGTACAAACATCAAATCGGTTAATTACACAACATGGCTGTAGAACAGTAAAGTCCACGATGAGCCTGGTAGTTATTTAGATTGCTAATATACAGTATATTGCATTCTGGCAGAGAGTAACAGAGGTTCTGGCCGCAACATGCCCACACTTGGCCAGTTTGTCTTGCATTTTCTGTATTTCCGTTGGATGCATAAAAATACGGACTGTGCTTGCAGAAAAATAACGCATGGGAAATATCTTATACATACATTTGGTGGGCACCCGGCATAAGACTCCTACGGACTGGGTTTCAGACATTCTCTTCATGTATGATGTATTTTCAGTATGTGGCGTGTATGATGAACACCTTCTGACACAACTCAACATACTGTACAAGAATGAAACATCATCAGCATGCATAATCCATTTGCAAGGCTATAGTGGTAAACAATGAAGCTAAACAAGAAGAGAGCTTGGCATTTATGTGTAGTGAAAAAAAAAACTCCAATGAAGAGGAAGAGAATGTAGACCCAGTCTTTGTTGGGATCCCAAACATTTGGTTTGCCCGTTTTACCTTCTTTAGTGTTTTTTAGCTCTAGTGGCAAGGTTAATCAGTATTCCTATTGGTTGGTTAGTAGGCGTAGTGTTACGCTTTGCGCAGGTGAGTGTGAACCCCCAGAGAACAGGCTTTAGACCATAGGATTTTATGTCAATATTT
>JAODTR010090185.1:0-14032 GCA_025399935.1 Amblyopsis rosae | reverse complement strand
ACTACAAATAATTTAAGAGAACCTACAACATGCATACTATCATGTTAATACTGCACAATCAATGCAGTGCAATGAGTTGGTCATGGTGGGGGGGCAGATACAGCAGCAGTCCGCGGGCAGTGTGCAAAGCATAGCGGAAAACGCCACTGCCATTTCTGACTTAGTCTCACAG
Organism: Amblyopsis rosae; assembly: GCA_025399935.1. Taxonomy (NCBI): domain Eukaryota; kingdom Metazoa; phylum Chordata; class Actinopteri; order Percopsiformes; family Amblyopsidae; genus Amblyopsis; species Amblyopsis rosae. Next base: position 13,860 of record JAODTR010090185.1, on the reverse strand, counting down.
TCCTGACGTTCTGCTTTCATACACTGTTCATGTCTCAGGAGTGTTTTAGTTATGAGCAGTCCAGTTTTCTTAGAAATTAGGGCATTTAGTTACTTTTATCTAGAAACCTCCACTGGTCACGGTCAGAAACTCAGGGGGTTAAGGAAGAATATTTATTCAGCACAAATTAAACATTTTACAATATAATGCATAACTACTTGAATTTTTATACATTATACCTGGTTGTTGAACGTGGCCCTATCCAAACACTCATCACTTAATTTATTCGTATATTATTGTATAATGGTCAGTCCTTAAATATGGACTAATACATTTAATGATCAAGTTGTATTGAAAGGGTCCTGCAACTTACGATGATGTAACTTATGTTTTATTCAACTGGAGATGTTTTGTCCTCAACGTTAGAACAATTAATTACATTGAACTGACACTGTACCAGCAATTTTAATGTCTTTAATGTATTTTTAATGGAATAAACACACCAATTATTTAAAATGTAATGTGTTCTGAGTTTCATAATAAATGACAATTAATTTGATTGACTTTCTTTTATGATTACACCAATTGAAAAATACTCCATTATAAAGTTAATGACTTAAAAAATGCACGTCAAATTTAGTTTCCCCAGGTAATTAAGCCATCTTCACAAGCAGACCCCTGTGCTAATGTAGATAATGCTGACATCCTGAGTCGTTGATATTTAAAGCTGATATTAACTCAAATACAGACAATTTGAGGAAAAAAAAAAGTTATAATCTCGTTCATCAGCTTGTTGCCATCGTAATGACATCTTGAGGTAAACCAGCCATGTAAATGGTTTTAAAAGAATCCAATTTAGTGTAAAAGTCCAACATCCTCTTGTCGCTCTGCCTCAACTCACAGAAAACCCCTTTGGAGCCTGGATAAGAATCGAGGGAGTCAATGAGTTATTTCTAATTTCTCTATATTTATGGTTTGTTAGTTACATTTAATAGAATTTCAGCACTAACCAGAGCTCTTGATTGATGATATCACACTGCCAATCATGCGCTTGGCAGGGGTGGAGTCTATTACACGAGGAAGCACTTGCATAGTGACCAGGGAGGGAAAGTCTGCATGAACTGAACCACACACTGCCCCCTAGAGGTAGGAGAGATAGTCAAAAGTACACACCGTGACAATAGAAGTAACATCTGCAATGGGTACAAATGGTATGTCCCCCCCCCCACACACACACACACACCAAGCCCTGTGAGAACCACTAGCTACAATACCACGGGCTCATAAGCAATAGAATTAGAGAGCCTCACATCTGATGGATCAGGAGCTTACTTGCAACTTGGCTGCAACTGGTCTCACGTCAGTAAGTCCCAGGGCATAGCCACAGACCCCTATGTCATCCTCCAGCACAAGACCACACTGTGGGGAGGGGGGCAGGTCGCCTGCAGATAGCCTGAAGTAGTAGCAGAAGATGAGTGGGACGGGATAGAAGGTATATGACAGATCTAAAACACACACACACACACACTTACCAGTCACTAATGAGCTGAGGTTGTGCCATTAATGATATCCTTTCCTCTCCATCTCGCTGTATATCCCTGTAAATCCGCTGCACTTCCATCTAGGAGTAAACACTGCAATGTTAAGGGGTGTATATTTGGTGCTGCAGGAATGTTGCCTGCCACACTGCCTCCTTTACCTTGTCTTCAGGGCAGTATGGCCGTATGGAGTACACTGCTGTCATTGGCGGATGTCGGAAGAGGTCCCTGTTTCCATGGCAAGGCAGCATCCTCTACAAATACCAAATAGTAGTCATTACATTATTCCGTGTTTAAATACAAGTTGAGATCAAATAATGCATAACCCCCCTTGCAATACATGATATTCTCCCTCCCCTAACAATGCTGTCTGTTACTCAACAGAGGCCACAATAAAATGAATGGAGTGCACTTGTAGAAGAAGCCAGGCAGTAGTGGAAATCTAGCCTATTAGTCGACCTACAATAAGATCACATTTCACAGGAAACACAGGGATTATCTCCACTCAAAAAGCTAAGGTAATATCATATTGATATTATATTGTAAGATCATAGTTTGAGTTGCCTGAAACTCTCCTGAGAGCCCTCCTCTGAAGCCCCAGGGTTCAGGGTCCTCGTTCATCAACTGAGCCGAGGGTTTACAGCGCCCCCCTGTGGAAATAATGAGGAGAAAGTATAATTCCGACACAAACCTGTTAATGTGTTCGCTTTAGATAGTGTGGAAAGATCACAGTTTTGTCCCCTACCAAGTGTTTTCACGTATGCTCGGGCCAGGCCTACGCCGCTCTTGATGTCACAGATGTAGTTGTACAGGTCGTAGAGGATTCTGCGGTTGGGCACGTTTGACAAGCGGTTGAACATCTGCACCACTGCTTCACACATCCCGTCGAAATGCTGCGCTCTGGAGTGCCACTCTGGTGTCTGAGAACACGCCAGAAGTGATGAGAGCAGCAACGTTAGGAGTTGCATCAGATAAGACAACCAGTGTTGGAGGAGCAGGTTAAGGGGGTGTCGTTTGACTCCATCTGAAATAGATGGCTGTAAAGGCCTTTGAGACTGTAATGTGATTTAAACCCTGTAAGAATGTCACTTAGCTCTCCAATATACACATTTACAAATGTTTCTTTAAAAAAAAAAAAAAAACATGTTTACTATCAATGGCAAGACAATATAACATATTGCCTATGTAAATGTAATCTTAAAAATGTAAATTAGCAAGTGTTTTTTGGAGCACTAAGTGATGTTTTCTTTGGACTAAAATATGTCTTATATATAAACACATTTTAATTGACTGGACAACTGACACCTTCTCTGCGGAAACGCCATTGTTCTTCAGCCAGTCCAGTTCTTGCAACATGCTCTTGGCCCTCGGCCCGTGTTCATAGGGGAGATAGAAGAGCTCAGAGAGCAGGGTTAGGTCGTGCAGGGTCAGGGGTTCCGCGGTATACAGTGGGTTCTCCCCAGGACCGGGGACGTAGGCGGTCTCTGCAACGTCGGTCTGCATGGGTTCCTCCTCTAAAGATGCTTTCTTTAGTCGAGCTGCAGGACGTTGAGGTCCTATAGGAAATCAATTCATCAATTTCTTTTTTGTTTTTAACTCATTCATATATATATATGCAGCTGTGCTTAATTAAAGAAACTACCTCCGGGTTGGTCTGTCATGAGAAACTCCTGCATCCAATCAGTGAGGGCCAGGGTCAGGGCCTTTTGAGGACTGTAGATCCCTTGTTCCTCATCATCTGGTGGTTAGGGTCAAAGACAATACGGATCTTAAATATGTTCAGATGACAGGAGGATTAGAGCAATGCATTTATGTCATTGAAGGTGTAATAGCATGTTTGCGGTGCGTACGTGTTAGCTCGGACTACTTGTACATGTACATACAGCATCAGTTATACACGTATAAAAACTCACTCATCTCCACGTTCCTTTGCCGTCCATCAGTAGAGGCCTTGCACCATGTAGCCAAGGTGTGTAAGGCCACATAGTTCGGGTAGAACTCACAGTTGGGGTTGGTCAGAACGCCTTTCAGTTTGGGAATCAGCTCTATTGGGCGGTCCTTGGAAGAACAGTTTAGAGAACATAAAGAAGAACAAGATGTTTAGAGGAAGATTATTATTTTCATTTGTGCACAATAACAATACTGTGATACTATTATTGCGAATAAAGTGCTTGACTTTCAGACTCCAATATAAAATGAGAGAAATGTGTAGTAGAATGAAATAATAAAAATACAAATGTTTAGTGTATAGTATGTAAAGTGTGTCCCGTGATGATGTTAAGAGGTTGTAAACTAATATTCACAAAAATCTGTCCTTCATTCTAAACTTTAAGAAAAATTGGCAGTATTATACTGCCCATTAAATGTAGCTTTTGCAAGCTAATTGTAAGCTAATATACGTTTTGCCAAATTCACCAAATGTCTTACCATTCTCTGTGCGTGCTGAAAAAAAGAATCCGATACTTCTACAGAGCCCTGACTCCGTGAATAGGAACATAAATAAAGTGGCGAACATTGGCCAAGATTTTATAATTATAGAAAGATTTGCATTGTAATGCATTTAAATAGAGCAAAAATTTAACGCTTTTGGTCTTTAAGTGGGCGTGTCACCAATGACATTTTGCTGTGGAGGTTAATGTAAGCAGCGCTCACACAGCTAAATCTTCCATGCATTGCCTGAAACATAGTACATTTATTCAAAACTGTTTGCTGCAGAAATATTGGTGTGGCCTCAGATTCATCGTAGGCACTTGTGGATTAATGTTATATACCGGTCCGGTACTCAAAATTTTAATTAACGCACCCAGAGATAAATGGTGGGCAATAGTACGGTGAAATCCGTGTACCTCCCCATTGACTTGCATGGAACACAGGGTCATTCTGATCTGCATAAAGGGTGAAAAGTCCCCACTTCCAAAAATCAAACGTGCTTTGCTTCACAACACGTTTCGATATGTGGAGCGGTGCCGCAGAGTGATATTGTTTTGATTTGAGCTCAAAGTTAGCAAGCGTTCTCAAGATTGACTGACCCCGCTTTTAACTGATCATCAAAATTAGGGCTGTCAGTCGATTAACATTTTTTATTGTGATTAATCACATGCTTTACGTAATTAATTGTGATAAACAAATTGCATATTTTTACCTGTTCAAAATTTTACCAAAATGTTTTCCCCCCAAGTGTTATATTTTTAGAACAAGATATGCCAGCGTTATGCAAATGTTTGTATACAATTACAACACGGGGAAAAAACATTTGGGTAAACATTTTAACAGTTAAAAATATGCAATTTGATAATCGCAATTATTTACATAAAGCGTGCAACAAAAACATTTTTAATCACCTTTTAATCTAAATGTTTGTTTTGCCATTTACTTTGTAAGGCCCCATGAAGAGTCTTTGGGGGTCGTAATCGTTGGCATGGATGTTGTCCCAGATAACCGGGTGCCTCTTCAAGACAGAAGACACCTCATCTATGGACTCAACAGAGATCACGTGGGACACCACCTTGGGACCTAAATGAAAAAACATGTTAAAGACTACGCAATAAGTGACTTATGTTATACCCCGACTCATCTAGACATATTACTTCAAACGCATTCTTACCGGTCCATAACACATCTATTCCAGGAAGCAGCTCGTCCCCTACAGTGCGGAGATAGGAAGACTGGGAAACATTGGGAGTGCAAAAGGCTGCACAGTAATCTACGGACGAGAAGATTAAAGGGAAAACAGGTCTGTGGTAAATTCAGATAAGGTAACAGTTGACTTGATAAGAGCTCATGTGTCACAGTGCAACAAAAGTGTCCAAATTGGCACTTTTCTGGAAACCCATGTATAAATGGCACTGAGACATGGCTATCTAATAGGGCTACACACATCCATCCATTACATACAGATCCCTCTGGCTAACGAATCCACAGAATATATCTTTATTTAAAAGAGGATCTCACTCCTTTCAGCTCTCCCCACCTATCACAACATGGCGTCGGATATTTGGGACGTTTCTATGTCTGTCTGTGCCATCTTTATATTAACAGATTCTACAACCTTCTGACCTGTAGGGCAGAAGAGGAGCACGTCAGGGTCTCCCAGGTGCTTGTAGACCTCGTTAGTGATGGCCACTTGGGCGTGAGCGAAGGAGCTGAACGCCTGCTTATCTGCTGGACACATCTCGGACTCAATGTCGTCAAACAGAAGAGAGAATGACCTGCAGCCAAACCCTTTGACCTGCAGAATCAACGATGTACGCTTTATGAATGAGAATTTGAGAGGAAACTGACATCGGTAAATGTCAAACTCGGACAAAACCACTGACAGCGAGACATTTGATGGACGAGCTAAATAAAATGATAGAAATTAGATAAATATTATATTTTCAGCTACACCCTTTTTACAGTACATTGATCCTACCTGGCATAGTTTCCTCTTCAGGGCATTAACCTCTCTTGGGTTGGAAAAGGTAATGTCCAGGCCAGGAGAGATAGCATAGACAAATTCAACATCATGCTGTTGAGCTGCAGATATCAATGCTATCAGTTGTTCTACATGGGACAGTAAAACAGATGGTATGAGATACTCACTAGACACACAAACATGGAAGAGATTATGTGTGCGATTAAACTATAAAATCACCAACACTGTTACTGTGAGATGAATAAAACTGTCATTGCACTGTTGGCTCCAAAGGTTTCTCTTGCTTGGGTGATTCCACACCCAAAACAAACACTCACTGTGATTGATCTACTTGCAGCATAATGACATTAAAACGTAGACAGGACTAAACAGATGTAAATGGCCCTAACCTGCCTCCTCCACAGAGTACAGTTCTCTCCAGTGCATTCTGTGTTTGTGGTCATCCTTGGGGGCATATAGGTACGTATTCAAACCCCACTTCTGCTCTCTACAACATAACAATGGTGAAATAATCACATATTGACCACCATACATATATGCATGCCAAATACAAATAGTTTATACTGGACACTGCCTAAAACAGATTATGCTTTTTAACTCCAATATATATAATATTTAAACAAACATATGGATAGATGAAACAGCTATAATAGACCTCATAAAATAACAACGACATATACAGACAGACAATTACTACAAAGTAACCAGAGCAGGCTACACCTCTGTGGGCCGACAACCATATGCATCAAGAGGTAAGATGGCCTGATAACCTTTTGAATAGTTCGGTTCTTTGCTCCATAGTCCATGGTCGTCCATAAAAACCTGCACAAACACCGTGTTAAAAAAACTATTTCAGGAATTTATCTGCGATCTACCGGAATCTATATTATAATTGCATTTAGTCTGAAAATATACACATTTAATGTTTACAATGGGAGTGCGTGATACTGTAGCCCACTTGTTAAGTGTACACCTTTGCACGTATTTGTGGAAAACACTCACCTTCGACTACTCCACTGATGAATCCGCGTCTTGTCACAGGGTTGGATGCACCCGTTCCGATGCCCGAATTCGACATGGTTAAAAATAGCTGAGTTGTTTCTAAAACTCAGCTCTCAAATGATGTATTTTACGGATTCTTCTTGTTCTACTGTTGACGGCTCTCTAGTCATTGCGCTGTGATAACAACTTTTATTGCAGGGACTTTTATTGCGCCATGTATTTACACCTGCCCACAGTGTGCCAGACGAATCCGCATCAAGCACTGGAGTGTCACATAATAAAATTGTATTTTAGTGGCGTAATTCATGGAAGGTATTACCGTCTAATAAAAAGGAAGCGATTTCTCGTGGACGGCTGAAATGTATTCAGTTCAAGACCAATGAATAAAGGGTCGAATGCATCATTGAATCCTGATAGGATCGCACATCAGATGCGCGTAACGTGCGTGTAATCCTGGTTAACGTCATAAAGGGACAGTACTTTTACTGAGAGTACGGAGCCCAGTTTCCACTTAAACTGAAAGGCAAAACAATGTTCAGAAGCTTGTAGTTTATGGTTTTATATGGCTTCACCTGTATTTGAGCTAGTTTCTTTAGTCCGCAACAAGCTGCTATATACCAGTACTGACATATTACATGTTTCTAGGAATGGCCAAAAAGTCAGTTAAAAGGACATTGTTGTCACTACCGATGGTATTTTACCTAATCACAAAATATATTTTTCGTCATGTTTCCTGTATAGAAATATTGACTGTTGCCTAATGGACTGTGATCCCCTGATCTCGATATCACAAGGATACAAAACATCGGTATCTTACAAGTTAACTTATTTATTAAAACATGTCATTATGTTGCATTTAATATAATTAAAAATACATAATTGGATCTTGTTCAATAAAAACTTGACCTTTCACATTTTATCATGCATTCTCTTGAGTTGAAAAGCAATAATGTAACACAATACATGGAATTATTTATTCTTTTTACAAATAATGTAATGTACAATCATATAGCCTATGGTGCAAATATACAAAATATGGTGGGATGCTAACAAAATCGTTCCAATAAATGATGCTACATCATTACACACATTAAACTTTTTTAGCAATTGTATGCATAGTAAAGTGAAAACAATGACTAAGAACCAGATTGATTATTTACAAGACAATACTACATATTTCAGCCCTGAGGTTCATAGTTGTCTCCAGCCAACTCCAACACACAAGAGTCTTCAGCTGCCTTTTTTTAATCCTTTCTGGGCTTGCTTCAGCAATGAATCAAAGTCCAGCTCCTCAAGTTTGCTATTGACAGGACTCGATTCCACATCTCTATTTGAATCTGAAGACAGAGGAACAGCTTTACAGGTGTGCGGGAAAAGTTCACCAGTGACATCATTGCAGAAGTTATGGCACGTTTAAAAGACAACATGGCGTCACTTAAGCCAAACACAGGTTTTTTGATGTTATGGATATGAGTCGGACCCTCTCATTTCAAGTGTATGTCAAGCAAGCAAAATACAAAAGATAAATCATGTTATAAGAACAAAGCATGCCTTGCTACCCCGAGAAACACTCAAGTTTCGACCCGTTATTAAATCTCACCGAGATCAGCGTAGGTTGACTTGCAGAACTGCCGCCTCCCACCAAAACAAATGTCAAGCGGCCGCTCATCTGGTCGCCTCAGTTTGCTTCCGTTCTCTATGGCAGCGAACGCGTCCTCCATGTTGTAGAACGTGACAAAGCCGTAATTGTCACTATAGGTGACAGAATATGAATTAGTACGCTTAATACGCCATTAATATGTATTCGTTATTACACAGCGGCCGTCTAAAAAAGGGATCACTACAAACGGCACCATGTAAACATCCTGTATACTTACCCTCGGTCTCTGAAGTGGAGTGAGACACATTCAACCTCTCCGAACAGCGAGAAGCGTTCTCGCAGCTCGCCGTGCTTCATGGAGCTGCCTATTCGGCCCACGTACACTACACGTCGCTCGTCCTGTTTGGGGATGGTATTGAGTTATCGTTGTTGACAGCTCATTGGTGACGGCAGAGTGTGAATAATAATGCTCACTATGGCTTTCAGTTTTTGAATCCTCATCTCATGTTGTCTCCTGCGTCGACTTGACTCGGTGCTGCCTTTGCGATAACAAGATGGGCTGAAGAAAAGAAAAAACAAAACACTAAAATAAGCCTATAGTATTACGCTGTTATGAACAGTAGAGCCATTTAGAGATTGGTTTCAAAGCTATTTGATGTCCAGGTCAATGAAGCCAAAGGCCCGCTGACCTGTAAACGTCTCTCCAGCGGCAGCGGTTGTTCCGAGGCGAGGGTGACCGGGACCGGGACCTGGACTGGGACCAGGACTTTGACCTGCTCAACCGCGAACGCGGGTAAGCTAGCCTGTAGCTGTGCAGCGGGGAGCGGGAGCGGGACGAGGACGACGAACCGGCACTGCTGTCTGAACGCCTGGGACGGAACCTGCAAAGCAAGCAGAGGGATGTGAGTCTGGCAGTCGTTCTCCAGAACGCTTGCTGACTTGACTAACAGAAGCTCTGGCCCACACATTGAAACACATTGTGAAGCAAAGGGCATTGTTGTTTTAGAGGTGTACGTTTATGTTCCTATTTACAGAGTCGGGACTGCGTGGACGTACCAGAATATTTTGTCAGCGCGCACAGAGAACGGTAAAATAGCGGAATTCGAAGAGAGTGATGAATTTGACAACAAAGCGCTATTAGCTTACAATTAGCTTGCAATAGCTGCCTGCACAAAGAGAGAACACAAAATGCTGCCGGTCGGTTACCTCTTCCTCCGCGGAGAGTGCGACCTGGAACTAGAGGGTGACGACGACGTCGCCGACGACGATGAAGAGGATGGGAAGCTTGAACCTAAATCAGAACCAGGAGACCGTCTCCGGTAACTCCTCTTTTGCCTTCCTCTCACTGGGCTGGCTGAATGTGAGTGGCTCAGCGGCTCCGCCCTGCCTTCCTCCGCCTCCACCGCGTGGCCGGTGCACTGCTCCGGCGTGGCCCGGTCTGCGGGACGCTTGCTCTCTGAACTGCTGCCGACGCGCTTCGTGGGCGCCTGGTCTCCGCGCTCCCCGGCGGTGACAGCACCCGCACCGGGGAGGGTTTCGCACACTGCGAGGCTGCTTGAGACACGCGTGGCCGCTTGTGCTTTAGCTGTGAGTTCGGGAATATCTTCAACAGGGGGTTTCTGATTTTTGCCACCCTCGGACACGCAGTAGTCATGGTCTGAGGTTACAGACGCAGGGAAATGCATCTGCGTGGAAGTGCTGCCGACGGGGGGGTTTGAGAGGCTGCCGTGAATCTTCTTGGGTGGTAGCGGCCGGGGGTTTATTATCTGAATGGCCTTGCATGCGGGAACTTTTGGTTTTTCCGGATTCTTCCTCTTGGGGATCGAAGGGAAAAGGTCCAAGTCTTGAGTGCCGAGAATGACATCGATGCCAAGAGGTTCCGGAATAGCTGCAGACTCTGATATTTGACAAGGATGTAGAAGTTGTTTTGAGGTCTCGAGTACTTCTGGGCTAAAAGACTCCTGACATGAAACCTTAACACTGTCCACTATATGTTTTAGTGATTGTCCGGGTTCTGCTTTTTGCGATTCACAAGGTTCACGGTTTGTTTTCAGTTGTTGAGACTGCTGTGTAGTATCCAATGCTTGCATGATAGCTGCTAAACAATAGAAAATAAGATTACTATGTAAAACAGCTATCAATTCCTACAAATAAAAAGGTTAGATCATAATCTTACCCAATTCACTATTACAAATGCTCTCCATAGGTCTGGGCTGACCACACATCTCAGAACGGTCCACAGGTTTACAAACGAAGTCACCGTCACAGGCCTTTCTATGGCTCTTTTCTATGGCTGGGAATTTAAGAATCAAATAGTCGTGGTAATGAATGGAATAAATGATCGTTGGAACCCAGCGATGTTACGTAAATGGTTTGCGAGCGGTAAATCACCTTGCGTTTCCTCAAACCGCTGCAGCAAACTGGTCAGATCAGTGGCCTCTATTCCTGCAAAGACAATGTAGGCCGACATGTGAGGAATGCGTAAAAGAATACACTACATATACGCATCAATTTCATTTTTTCGTCAACACAGTTTAAAGAACAGCGCAAGCACGTTACCTTTATCCACCTTTGGGGTTTGGACACTACAGGTAGCCTGGGGACAAAGCTCCTCAGGGGCAGAAATAACCAGGGACGCTCCTGTAGACCTCTCCCCTGCTTGGGCAGCAGTATTCACAATAGTGGAGAGCTGAGTTGAGGGTACACAGTGTGCTTGTTTTGTCTGAGCTGGACTGGAGGATGTTGCAACATTTGGTAAAGGCTTCATTTCCCCGGATGGACTTTGACTACATTGTTGATGCAGTGGACCACTGCTTTCTTTAAGATGTTTGGTCCATGTTGCAGTCTGACACGCTTCCAGAGGTTTAGAATGGAGAGAGACCAGCTCTGCTTTTAGAGGTTGTTCAGAAACACCGGCTCTCCTAATATGCAGACGCTGGCGTATGCTCTCTGTTTCAGAACACTGTTGTTGTACGAGCACTTTGGACGTCGAGTCTGGCGAAGGTGGCTCTATCTTAGGCAGTTGCTGCTTACATGCATTTTTATGGATTTCCTGAAGGAGGCTGGTGTGCTTAAGGGGGGACGCTCTGTTACACACTGCCGCTTTGGGCTTGGGCTCTGAAGAGCACCGGGTCATTGGTGGCACCTTCAGTGGCATAGACCTATCCCTGGATAGGTGCGCTACAGGCAAGGGCAGGAGCACAGGATTAGGAGGATCGCTGTTGTTCAATGCAAGTTTCTTTGTGGGACTTGGCCTACTTTGCGGGTGGACCGCGTGGTCCACGAGCGGACGAGCGGGCGAGACCGTTGTGGATTCGGTCCTGGCGCGCTTTAAACTGCCACGCCGTACAGTGTGTTTAGCCTCCACGGAGCCAGAGCCGCGGGAGGATGAGATCTTGTGGCCAGGTCCCTTAGCTCTACTGAGACAGTCACTGTATCGGGGTACACCCTGAACGCACATGATTGGAGACAGCTCTGTCGGGGTTGTAGGCAGGCGGGGCCACTTTGCAGCGTTGTTCCTTTGCTGTTCCGCGAGGGGCAGACGTTTATGGCGGAGCTGCCGGTACTCTTGAAGGCTGAGGGCTTTGGGCTTGGTCTCGCATTGTGGGGGCGTGGCGCCGTCACTTCCCGAAGCGGGTGTTGCGAGTGCTGGTACTGTGACGGCGCAAGCTTCAGATGCGTCCGTTCCGATGTGCGAACACGAGGACGCCGTTTCGCTCGTCTGCTCCCTGTGTTCGCTCCCAGGCTCATTTAGTTCAGGCTCTTCGTCCTCGGGCGCATCAAACCTCGCCACTTCAACGGAGCCGAAGCTCACCCGTTTCTTCTGCCTGCGTGGCTGCGTTTTGGACGCGTCACGGCCCACCAGAACGCTCTTCAGTTCCCTCTCACCTCTACCTGCATGTCCCGACTCTACCTCCGTTGCCTCCTCGTCAGATACGTCTACATTGATCTCCTCGTCGCTGTCACCTGACGGTTTCTCATACTTCAGTATCTCTCCCGGGGAGGACAGTGGGTCGCCTGGGCTTTGTTCACCCAGCGAGGAGGCAGTGTGGTTGGGACTACTCGACCAGCATTTGCCCTTTTCCTCCAGACGCACTCGGAGAGAGTACGGGTGCATGAGTTTCACCAGGTGGACCAGAGACGTCGAGGTGAACACCTCTATTTCAGCTTCTGCCGCTTCGATTGACCAGGTGGGACGAAGTGGCGTACGACGAGGCTGCCCGAGGGCCCGTCCTTTGCGCTTAGCCTCGCCCTCTCCGTCGCTCGGCAGAGCAGACGCTGCATTACGGCCTCTGAGTCTAGATCGTCTCAGTCTGTCAGCAACACATCCCTCCTGAAGGGGTGGAGAAGAAAAAAGCGACAGCTCATCTTATATCCACGCGTGTCTGTGACGGTAGAATGGCTACACAGAGTTTTGTTAAATATCCCATGTATACATTTCCATTTCTCTGGTATTTCTTCTGATTACGCATCCAAGCCACGTGGCTGGAAATAGCCATGTGGACAAAAACTCACGTTTTTAAGCTTTGTATCTCTAAACATTTTAAAACAATATGAAAAAAGAAAACGGTTATCTACACATACAAATAAATATGTGCTACTATTTTATGTTTATAGTTACTTTCCAAATGGAAAGGCCAGGCCAGTGTGCAGTGAGTGCTTAATAAGCCTCGGCCTTATCGTCTTTTCACCTTAACCTGTATGATAAATAGGCCTGTTTATGTTGTTAAGCTGGCTCTCTGTGTCTATTCCAGTATTATGACCAATATTGTTAAGAACCATTGTTTTTGCAAGCATCGATTGCTCTTTTACTTTATTTCCAATTAATATCAACAACAACACTAGCACTTTGCAACGGCAATAAAATAGTAAAACTACAAACTACAAACACTATTTAATGCCTATACACAAATAGACAAAAGAGTTTAAAGGAAATATATAACTATAACCCAGAGATAGCTAACCTGCCTAAACCAGAGACAACCTTTATTATACACACATAAATAAATACAATACAAACCTTTACAGTGGAAAAAGCCAAAGAGCCAAGAGAGTTGGAGGAAGAGTACACAATATCCCTAGCAGGTTTATCTCCAGCTAGACTCAACACCTTCCTTAACTAAAACAAAGGAAAAGGAGAAAAACAATTCAGTATAAAATATTTCTAAAGGAAAATACTTAAAGGTCCTTGCCAATGGTTATAGTTCATATCTTATATACTAAAACATACCAACTCCAACAACATAATTTCACAATATAAACACCCTAAAATTTAAATATATCATCATTTTCTCTGTTCTGTAACTACTAGGCATGTAAAATACACT
>JAODTR010090163.1:0-14033 GCA_025399935.1 Amblyopsis rosae | reverse complement strand
ACAACAGAGTTAGCATTTTTGTTAATCACCCAAAAGCATCCCCCCCCCCCCCCCCCTCTCTCACCTGGTCCTCATCTCCAATGGCAGCGATGTATCCCAGAATGCTTTGCATCTCCTCCTGGGACATGCCCTTGCTGATGTAGTACTTGAGAAGGCCGCAGAGAGAGGCGCGGATGGTGCGAATGTCGTCTTCGCTCAGGTCGCCATCTTTACAGCTGTTCTTCCTAGAAGACACAGCAGGAAGCCGTTTATCTCCACATCTTATGAGAGCAGAGACATTGAACCGCAGAGGGAATTGTGGGAAACGGAGTCCTACCCATAATACAGGCGAATGGTGTCCAGCAGGAACTGGACTCCGCATTTCTTGCGGAACTGCTTCCTGTTCTCCTTGATGACGGTGGACATGTACTGGATGTGACCTTCAGCGCAGAGACAACACGGCTCAGAACCAGACCTCAACGCAACAGAGGTTAACATCACCTCACATTACTGGTGGAATGGCACGCACACACACACACACACACACACGAGCACACACACACGCGCACACACGGTCTCACCGATGCGCAGTGGGAAGTCTCCCTGGTTCCATATGCTGAAGTTAAACAGCAGGTGTGTGTGGAGCTGTTGGAGCAAGGCGTGGTTCTTCTCGAAGGTCACCTGCTCCAGCAGTAGCTGGACAGCCACCAGCACGCTGACATCCACCTGGCCTGCTGGCAGCTACACACACACACACACACACAAAAGCATTATATTAGATTATACACTATGCGCTATGCGGCCGACGGCTAAATGAAAATGTGCGACAGCTTCAGGTGAATCTAAATTAGCAAGCAAATACTTGAAAAGAAATACGGCCCAACAGCATCAATGGCTCGCCTTTTAGCTTTAGCTAGCATCTAGACAACTCACCAATCCACTGGCTTGAACACATTGTTCTGCAACATTTCATTCAGAAGCTTGTTGAAATACATTCTAACAAGGATAATAACACAATTAACAGGTCTAGCTGTGATTCAAAAGGGCCAAGGAAGGAGGGAAGGAGAGAAGGAAGGACTGAAGGAAGGAGCAGACCTTCTGCAGCAGGGCTCCCAGTGTGGCCACAGCGTGCGGGTGCAGCAGACTCTCCTGGTGGATGGGGTGTCTCTGCAGGAAGTGCTTCAGCACCAGCAGCAAGGTGGCCACGCTGTTCTTCTCCAGACGGGCCTCTGCACAGAGACGGACGGCCAAGGACCGCCATCAATATTCCAGCAGCTCACTTAACACACAATACACACACACGGCAACACAAGCCACGCTATGCCCTTCACGTTGGTCGTCATTGGTTTGCGGTTTGGTTGACAGACCTGAGGCTCTGTTGGACGGGAGGATCACCCAATCCCCGTCGGGGGGCGTGGTGACGTCGGGGGTGATGAACTCTGACCCCTCGGGGAGCTCGTTGGCCTGTTGGTCTGGGGGGACGAGGGCCAGCTGCTCCAGAATGGGGAATAGCACCGGCAGCCCGCCCACACAGTTGATCATATCCTGCCGTTGGAGCCAGCAGTTATGAACGGTTGACCTTACTTTGCGACAGTTACGTTTGACTGTCGACTATCGTTTTGACGTCATGTCATTTTCTATTTTTAATTATCTTGTGCCCTCCTCTGTTGTGGACACAAACACACTGTAGTTCACAGAAAATAGAACTGATGCTCTAGTTATTGCGATGCGAGGAGCTACAGAGGAGCCTCTGTTGCGTTCTTCATTATGTCCTAAAGTACCAACAAAGCAATGAGGCGGTCCTTCCTCTCTACAGTATGTAGAACCCCAGAGTTTTCTTTTGGATTTTCATCTCAAGCTATGGAACCTTTCCTAGCACCTATGGTCATTACCCTGGCGTGGAGACGACCAACCTACCTTGATGTCCCAGTTGACCACCTTGTTGCCCGTCAAGCGCCCGTGCAGCAGGTTGGGAGAAAGGTCCAGGCAGATGGGATTCCTACAGGCCTGTGGACAAGCAACCAGCCAACCATTTAGTACAGCCATTCTTGTAATACACTTAAGGGGAACATCAGCGACAATCAACCACATTTACATATCTGCATTCTGCTCACAAACTACCAGAGTGCGTAATGGACAGACCCTGCCTTCCTCCTCTCAAGATATATCCAACCCTTCTAAGTGACAGGGAACGCACACAGAAAGGCATCAGAAAGGCATCACAGAGACGGATATGTATCCACAACTGCTTCAAATGAGTACCGTTTGATCCTCAACTTATTTTAGATACTCAAGCGATGGAACCCGTTCTAATCTACTGCAGCTGCAGTACAGTAACACACTTTTTACGTCAGGACTTCCCCTGTAAATATTGGACTGGTATAAATAATCAAGCAAACGATATTGACTGACAGCAGCTTGGACCATTCACCTTGGGAGAGTAGTGTAGCAGTAGCTTGGGGGAGAGATCGCCCAGCTCCGCCTCCTGGGCTTTAAAGGGAGAGATACAGTTTGGACCTGCAGGATCAGAGAGAGAGAGAGAGAGAGAGAGAGGGTGAAACATGTCAGATATGGGACCGGACACTCGGATGTCATTATGGAGCTCCATCCTCCTACTGCACCCGCCCACCTGCGCTGAAGATGGCCTTGACGTGGCCGGGCAGGAGGGGCTCGTGGAACACCATCACCCCACCTAGCTGGCCCTGCAGCGAGGTGGGGCTGCCCCACTCGCTGTCCTGGGTGCCCGCCGAGATCAGCTTGGTCACAGACTCGGGCTTGCTGCCCAGCAGACCGCCCCAGGTCTGCGGCGACAGGAGCCCCCCCAGCGAGGGCCGCCCCGACGGGGAGGAGGCCGAGGAGAAGGGTGGGTCGGGGATCTGGGAGGGCGGAGGCGTGGTGGTCCGGTGGCCCGCTGAGCCGATGCAGCAGGAGGTGAAGGGCTGGGGGAACACATATGAGGGCATGACACCAGCCAGCGTCCTGACGTGGCACCGCTACTAGCCTGGGCTGCAGTCATGCTCCATGTGGTTTGCTTTAGTGTGTTTGTTAAAACCAGCTAACAAGCTAACACAAAGTTAGCTCGCTAGCTAGAAACTTGCTAGCTAATACCTTAGCTAGTATCTTCTTAGATAGAATAATGCTATCTAGTATAGTATCTTGTTAGCTAGAATCTTGATAGCTAGTATCTTGCTAGCTAGAATCTTGATAGCTAGTATTGTGTTAGCTAGTATCTTAACAAGATACTAAGTGTATCTGAACTCAAGCTGCATCCCACCTCTGTCATGGCGGGGTACTTCAGGGGGGCAGACAGCTTCTGCTGTCCATCCACGTAGATGTAGACGAGGCTCTGTCCAAAAGGACGCTTCCCGGGCACGTGGACCACGCCTATGCTGTGCTGTGGCACACACACACACATAAACCTTCACATCGACACATCTCAATGTTGGAGCTATTTGCTGTGGAGGGGCAGCGAGAGAGAAGCCCCACCCAGAGGGAGTCGCAGAAGCAGTGGTCTGGCAGCATGACGGTGACGTACTCCTTCTTGGTGCACACGGCCACCACCAGTACCCCCGCGGAGCTGATGAAGGCCTCGAACCCCGTCCCCCCCGGAGTGAAGAAGCTACAGAGCGGGGCAGGCGGAAAATGGAACGATTAAAAGGACCAGAAAGAACCAGGCTGGACGACGTCAACCGCCCTCCACCTCTCACCTGTACAGCTGCTTCCTCTTGTCGCCCTTGCTGGGCGGGCCCAGCTGGTCCTGGTCCAACGACAGCCAGGCCAGGAAGCTGAAGGCGGAGCCCGGCCAGCGCTGCACCGTCGGCACGGCGATGCCGGCCATGCTGGGCGACAGGTCGAAGTACTGCACGGCGCTCTCCAGGCCCTGCCGGCGCACGGCGGCCAGCAGGGCCCGCAGGGCGGGGCCCACGTACGGGTGGGGTCGGCCGGCCTCCGGGGGCCGCAGCAGCCGCAGGAAGCCCAGCAGCTCGCCGGCACTCAGCGACTGGGAGCCCAGCGAGCCCAGCAGCCCCAGCAGGCTCTCGGCGGTGGCGCGGTGCAGCTGCCGTTGGCGCTCCAGGGCGGCCAGCGCCCGGGCGGCGGCGGCGGCGTTGACGCAGGTGGCGCGTGTCTGCCGGTTGAGGCAGCAAAGCCGCCGCAGCCAGTCGGAGGTGAATACCTGCAGCTCCGGGGAGTCCAGCTCCGGGAGCCACTGGAGCAGGAGGAGCAGGGGCTCCACGTTGCTGATGCCCAGCAGGCCCACAGCACCGTGCTCGCCCTCCACCGCCTGGAGCACGCCACGGTTACAGGGACACTTAGCAACCAACGCACGGTTACAGGGACACTTAGCAACACATATTAAAGAGACACTCAGCAACACATATTAAAGGGACACTCAGCAACACATATTAAAGGGACACTCGGCAAAACATAACACAGGGTTAAAAAAGCTGTAGGACTCACTTACCATGTTCATGAGCTCTTTAAGCAGGTGCCGCGATGGCTGGCCCAAGGAGACGAGCACCTCGAACAGGTGATTGTAGCCTATCCGCTCCTTGAAAACCTCCTGGATGGGGCCGAGACAAGTGAGTGTTTTGCTGAGCAGTGCTAACCAAGCAGTAACGCAATACTGAGAAACTGAAGGCGAGACGATGACTTCATCTGTTTAAATAAAATAAACCTCAACAAAACATAAAATAGTGATGCACAAATGTTTGTTGTTTGCTCAAAACGAATGCAAAAAGTTAAAAATTATATTAACATTAATAGGAGGCTGAGGAAGATTGCAAAAAAAAAAAAAAACATTTTATTTTGCTTCCTCAATTAATGCAGAAACTAATCGAAATGCATGTATTCACATTCTCATCATATGGGGTGCCAACTTCACGGAGGTTAAAGGTGGATGGCACTTTGGGACATAATATTGAGGTGGGCTATAAATAACCATGTAATTAACTGCATAAATGGCCTGAAAACATACTTTCCCACTTCACAGTATTAGCACTATTCCCCGTCGACAATCAGGTCAGTGTGATCTGCTTCACACAAGCACTGCTTTTCTAGATGATGAGCTGCTACAGTGTATCTGGTGGCTTAATAACTACAAGCTTAAGGGCGGGATAATCTTTTGCAACAGATGCAGAGATTGTGTACAGCTTCTCAGACTGATATCCCCCCCCATATGGTCCTGCCGAGACTACACGGTATCTTCATAGACGATGTGTCCAATTTACCTTTGCGGCAGGGGATTTGTGCATCACTGTAGTCAGGGCTTTGATGGTCGCTACCGCCAGAGAGTCCAGCCGCCCTTGAAACACCTGAGAAGACACCGCACCTGTCAATCACTTATTGGAGCCAATCAGCAGGTCCTTGCTGCTGCGAGTGGGTGGTGTAGCTGGAGCATGATTGGAGGCATCAATCTCTTTTCTCAATCTTTTTATTCGGGCTGAATGTTACAGCGCTTGCTATGAAACATGCACACAGTTAAGGTTCACACCCTTAAACGGCGCGCTACAAATTAAAACAATAAATAAAAGGACAAGCTATACTTCTTTTTAAAGGCCTTTGGATACAACAAGCACCACACATGGCAGGTATTACAAATTTAAGATCCTAAAACTTGGGTGTTCATATTGTGCATGTTTGGGCAGTTGTGAGAAATCACCGGGTAGGGTTTTAACACGAGTACCAGCCTTGGTCCCTGGTCTCACTGCCTGACAGCCGACCTGACATCGGTCATTTTAGCGTATGGCATTTTCATAAATAATAAATAATCCACAAGATGGATGCCACATCGACAATGTGGATGCAGCTGTGGTGGAAATCGCCTTAGAGATGACATACAATGAACAGAATGGAACGCATAAAGAGACTGAAACCAGGGGATGGCAGAAAGCTAACAATGCTAGTAATCAAGCTAAGGGTTAGCGGCTTGATTTGCCATTTTTCTGAGTCTGCTAAAGACCTGTTCCTCCTGCTGTTGTGATCAGAGTTGTTAGCTAGTAGTAGCTTCATGGAGAGTTCCAGCCACCAACCCACATAAACACTCAAATAACAACGCAGCACATGAGACACAAAGAAAGCCGTAACAGAAAAACCAAACAGGCCAAACACGTCTCCATCCAGCTTCATCCATCTGACAGTCCCCATATTTGGGATCAGGTGGGGTCACCCAGATCGGGTTACTTTATCAGGGTTTAGAACAACGTTTATCCGACACAGACAGACAGGCTTGGACCAGCTGGAGGGGCTTCTGAGGTTTAAATAATAAATAAATACAATCACAAAATACAAACCGAAGCAGGAAAACCAGAAATGGGAATAAAATGATTTGCGGTTCAGACCACCACACACACACATACACAAGTCAGGCCCACATGACAGCATTCCAATGGAACCCATAGAATCCGCTAAAGACCCAGGGGGTGGGATAGGGTGGCGTGGGTAGGGGGCGCACGGGATTGAGCAAACTGAAAATAAAGGGGTGGAGGTTTAAGAGGTTGCTCCCCAACGAGACACACAGCTGTTCTTGCCATATTGGGTCTCTGACTAACTCTGGTTTGGAATATTTTACTATCACTCTGAGTGAACTGACATCGCGCTCATATTCACAGGTCAACGGGCGACAAGCTGCCCTTGTTGCCTGGTAACCAACTGAATTTCCCAGCTACTCCACTGACTGCATCGGCCCAGCATCAGATTACAGGGGCTATACAACAATGGCGCATTTCATGTGGTACTCGTACAAGCACATGCCTTTTCATTCCTATTAGGCAGATCAATGGAGGAATTATTACTCATGCCTGAGGCTGAGGCTTTATGAACACAATATAGCCCTGTAGACGGGCTCTCATCGACAGTAAACACTAGTACTATTCATGACCTGGACAACAGGTGTGCATAATATGCCAGACAGTAAGGCTCACATGCATTCAATCAAAAGAACAACAACTAAATGCAGGGTTAGGCAAGGGCATAGCTGTGTGTTGTGAGTAGAACCGGTGTTTTGTTGATGTTCCTATTACAAAGCCAGGGCTGTGTGGAAGTACCAGTAATATGTCCAAGCTAGCAGAAGAGATATTTGGTGAATATGTGTGTGTATTATCTTATGATCAGCTTTCCATAGCTTACTACACCTTTAACTACATTCAAGGTCTTCTGAAGTGACTTACCAGACACGCTATGCTAACAGGCAACACCTGTTAACTTGTGGACAGCCAACACTGGCATGCTAAGGGCTCGTTCGTGCGATAAACAGCAGCTCAGCTGTTTGGCGACATCGGCTTGCAGTGTTGTGGCAACTAGAAATGTTGGTACCCTCAACACAATGACCAATTACCAGCTTGGCAGATGCACAGCAGTGTGTCTTGTTGCGGAGGGGGGGTCGGGTTGGGGTGTGGGCTAATTGGTGGTGGAGGCAACAGAGAGGCAGCGGGGGGAGGGGGGAGGGGAAGGGGGGGTCTCGGCGGTACCTGAGTGTCTCCCTCTCCTGTCAGTAACCTGTTGTTGGTTATATCTTTCTGGTCCTTGTCTGCGACCGTGCACCTAGCATTAACCAGCTGTCACACACACACACACACACACAGACAGGCATTGTGTCAACATGTGGCATTAAGGGGTGGCAGTGTGAAACAGGGGGGAGGAGAGAGATTTGGGGGTGCAGGTATGAAGAGGTTAAAGACGGCCATCTGTCTACGATGTAGCGGAGCAGCCGTGCTGTCGCGGGGCTGGGAGGAGGGTGTGGTTGGTTAGTTTTCACTGAGACACATGCTGCACACAGTGGCATTAGTAAACACTAGCAGGGTTCTATGCTACTGTAGCTTCTACAGTGTTACACCTTTCTCAACTGTAAATCCAAAAGACGCTGTGAACAAGACTGCATTGGGATTGGGATCCCGCGGAGGGATCACAAATCTTGTAGCCGCGTGCGGTTTTAACATATACTGCGGTTCCCGGGATCCCACGGCTTGTTAGTGGGTGGGTCCCCGCTGACCCTTAAAAAGTCCTAACGTGTCAAAAGAGACGTGTCAAAATGTCAAATTTTTTACTATTAAAAATATCCCGCATTTCATTTGTCCGTAATAAATGGGAGCAACCAACAGGAACACGGAACATCTGAAGTGAACTGAAGCTTCGTCATGGGCTTCACTTCCCGCCACCGTTTATTTTCCGAGACGCTTTGCACGCTGGAGGCGTAGACGCTCAGTACAGTTCTACTCGCAGCAGACGTAGCGATACAGCAGTGTGCAAAAAACATTATTTGTAGGGAGACATCTACAACATGGAGGGCAGTGGACATATACTTTATGTATAATATAAAAAATGTAGAAAAACAAATGCAAATAAAAAGTACCTCACTTTGACTACAACTTCTATAATACATTACTGTTCAAGTTCTCCAAAGGCTTTACATATCTTTACATGTAGCATCCACCTGATGCCATGGCAGCCAGAGTGCACCACGCACACGCGCACACACACACACACACACACACACACAAGCTTACAGTATATGTCTTTATCTAGGAACGCACTGCACAACTTTCAAGTGCAGTTTTTTGCGCTGGTCAAGAGGGAGTTTGCTAACCATGAGCCATGCTGAGAGGGCCCATGTTATTAGCATTACCTTGCTGTTCTGCAGTAGGCGCGTCAGATGCTCGAAGCAGTTGCTGTTGAGGAAGATGGCTTGGAGCACTGGCCTGTCTGAGCACAGGAACATGTCCCTGATAGTGTCTGGGGGAGGGGGGAGGGAGAGAAACACACAGAGAGTGTGTTAAGTAGCACACATGTAGAGGGAAATGCTGTTTAGTGACGGCATGAGGCTTCCTTTTAAGAATACACCCATGCACTCTGTGTTATTGAATGAATGAACGAATGAATTCATGTTATGTTCTAGTCATTTCATTTTACTTTTTCATTCTGTTAATCTGCTTTCAACATAAGTAACTGTACACTTCATGCCAACAAAGCAACCATTTGGGGTTTTAAGGACATTAGAGAGAGAGAGAGAGAGAGAGAGAGAGAGAGATGCATGCACACAGGATCTGGTGAGGAGATCTGGCGGTTGGAGAGACAAGGGTATAGATATTCTGTGTACGACAACGTTTGCAACAACCACCTTTGTTTTGTCTAATGCTGTGGCGACATTGCTACTGGCGCAGGTGACAGGTCATCCAGAGGTGTATGCATGTGTGTGTGAAAGGGTGAATGTAAGGCAATACTGTAGAGCGCTTTGAGTGGCAGGAAAGGTTGGATCAGCGCTATATAAGCGCAGTCCATTTACGCCAATAAAGCTCATTGACATGAATTCAATGTGAGCGAGAGAGAGAGACAGAAGAGATGCATTGATCAACCGGAAGGTGAACGGAATCTGGCGGTTTTCAGATGGAACGCCACGAACGGCAATCGATAAAATATGGCTGAAAATGGAGGAAAATATGGCAGAAATCCAAGCAAGACGGCAGGAAGATAACCATAGGCAGGCTACTCAACACTGGATAACACTGACACTTTGAGTGCCAGTGTATTTTTAAATAACCTATTGTTCAACTTGCTGAAAAGAGTAAGTTACGTGCCGCATATAAATTCTGCCGCCGCCTTGTAGAAATGGTAAAAAGACGACAACTGCTGGTAGCTAAAGGGCTGTAAAAAAAATGTGTACATTCAAAAGGAATTATCTCTGCATCTAAATAACAAAGCTAAAAAAGCAATTGTGAAAGCACTGTGATAATCGGAACCGGCAAATCAGGTTTTATATGGGCCAGGAAAAAACGCACACACACGCGCGCGCGCACGCACACACACACACACAGTGTCCATCCTCCATGTGCCTCACCCAGCATGTGGACCTGCAGCGCCACAAAGCGGCCCTCCCAGTGCGGCGCTTGCCCCTTGGCCTGCTGCTGCTGGGGGTCAGAGTTGAGCAGCTTGAAGTAGTTCTCCAGCACCGAGGCGATCTCCACCTGCCGCTGGTCCGAGCTGGAGGCCAGCAGCCGCTGCACCACCTCCCGCAGGCAGCCCAGCGTCAGCAGGGCCTTGCGGTCGGGCGCCTCGCTGTCCCAGTCCTCCCCGTCGCCGTCGGAGCCACGGCTCCCCCCGGTGGAGCAGTCGGACAGCACGCGCATCAGCACCTCCATGGTGGCCGGAGATATGGCCAGCAGGGCGTTTCTCTGGAAGGGGAGGAGGGGAGAGTAAAATGTAATTCGCCAGAACGCTTGCTAATGCTGAGCTCAAATCAAAACAAACTCCCTCAGAAGCTCTCCCCCCCCCCCCCCCCCCCAAAGCCAGGGTTGTGTGGAAGTACCAGTAATATGTCGAGAGAACGGTAAGCTAGCAAAAGAGATATTTGGTGAATGTGACAAAAAGTGTATTAGCTTACAATAGCTGACTATACCTTTAATGGAATAAAATAATGATCTAATTAATTAAGAAATGTACAACTAATATTTTCTTGACCCCTGACTTGAATATTCCCAAAATGGGAAGTTATTTTCCACAGCATTGTACAAATAAAAAGAAAAGTAATGTTATTTACCAACTATAATTTAAAATGAATATCACACTAACTAACCTCATTTTACATTATATAGCAGTAGGAAGCTTTGGAACGTGCGGTGCTTTTATGACATCGAAGGGAAGTTGAGGTAGCATGTCAGAAAATACCTGTAAATCGAGTAGTAGCTCTAGTGTAGAGCAATAAGCCTTAAATAAATTGTCATTATGACAATATACATTTGTCTCTTGAAAACAAGTCAGTGCTGTTTCCACATGTGGAATGTGGATATGTCCAACTGTCCCATCTGTGCATGTTACATGTTTTCATGAAAATTTTGTAAACTTGTGCCTTTATGGATGTAATTTCTTCTCGTGTAAAGCATTTTGGTCGATATTGGTCGTTTTAAATGTGCTATATACATAAATTTGACATTGACAAAGGGGTCACGCAGGGTCGACTGGTGGCAGCGAGGTAGTAAAGTGGATTCAGGAACATATACTGGCATAAAGCTCTGCAGCAGTAGTTTGTAAAGGCGGGGTTGGATCCACTTTCTATTTGAAAATGTATTTGAACCAGCGCACTGCCCACAAGGTACTTGCTTGCTGTTGGAGTGTAAATGTGCTGTACATGCTAAACCACCTCTTTTATAGCAGTGTCTTATGAAACCTTGTGTGTCCTCCCAATGCAGAGGTGGTGTCTTTCCACTGAGGCTGGAAATGTCTTACCTGTCCACCGGCCACTATAGCGCCAAACAAGTGTAGAAGACAGCACTTCAAACTGTCCTTCAGATGTTCACTTTCCTGGAAGCACTCTGGAGACACACACAGATATAAGCTTAACAATAATGGCAACGCAAAGCATTCATTCACTTTTTAATCAGGGTATCTTTGTGCTGTTTGGTGTGGTCTGAGATACAGTACTCTACGGACAGGTTTCATTATAAACAGGACTTGTTATCTGGCAGGTTATGCAAATAAATAGCCAACACGCACACACACACACACGCACGCACGCGCACAAACGGCTGTGTGACAGGTTTCTGTGGTGTTATCTCAGGCCTTGACACCAAACCGCAGCAGCCACACACACACAAAAGGGACTATTTGTTCAAAATGGCTGCTAGCATGGCTGGAAACCTGATGGCACCTCTTTCCTATCAGTCCATCTGAGCGCATGATAAACACAGCAGGGACACAAAGGCTGGATTCATCCTCCACTAGAGAGACATGGAGGGCTGTTGCTGAATATAATGCATGGTGGTCTCTACTGGAAAGATGATCCACTTAAAAACTGTGTGTTGTTGCAGGGGTAAAGGACAATACTTTCCACAGATATATATGTCCCCCCACATGACATGGCAAATGTTTCGCTCCAGCAGCGTCTCAGAGTACTCACGGTAGAAGAATGGAACGAACTCCACTGTCAGGGGCGCCGCCTTATATTTTGACCTGCACCTCTCGGCTGTGCCCATCTGTTCTCTGAGGAACACACACACACATATACTTTGGTTTTGTTTACACCGACGACCAGACACACTGGATTTCGCTATACATGAAAATTAACGCGAGGCTATCTCTGTGACGGCTGCTGAACTACAGTATTCATCTCTTTGTCGAGGACATCAAAGCTTGGCTGGTGGAACTGTCAAAACCTGAGCAAATGTAGTCACTGCAGTGGACACAGGCTTGACCTCTGCAGTGGCTGAATTCTTTCACCCTGGTCATTGTTCCATCTAGAGCTCATGTATAAGATAAGGGTCTGTGGCATGCAGAATGTGAAGTATTCTGTTACGTGACGTGGGCGTATTGCTATTAGCAACATGGGAGGCATGTTGACGACAAGCCCTGGCGGCAGAGAATGACAGCAAACAGCCACTGGTGTTCCATAACAACAAGTGTGTTTGTTACCGCCAGCTCTTTCCCATCTCCGGGCTTGGCTGCTGCTGGCATTAGCCTCGCTCGCTACACTGGGGCTAGTTGGCAGCTACTAGCATCTTTAGTAAATTAGCCATTAAGGATGTCAAAACCCAGGCTCATTCTTCTCTCTGAAGCGTGCCAAAGCGACGCGCTATACATTATTTAGCGGGCTAGCTAGCAAAATATAGAGAGCTTTGATTATTCATTCCGGCTTTAAAATCAACACTATCGATCTACCACACTGTTTCTATTGAGCTTTGATGGTCATCAGTTCTACAGGGTATTATAAGCACCCGCTTTGTATTTACATTTTTAAAATGGTATCCTGCCTACTGCAAATGTCATAATGGCTGACATAAATCAAGGAGTCATTGACATTGACTTTGCACTAGCCTCTCTAAGCACGGCAGGTCTTTGAGGGTTTTACCCGCAGATGCGATGCCTCCAGTTGCGGTAGGGGTCGTAGAGGCTCTCGCAGAAGGCCAGCGCATGACGCACAAACTCCTCGGCCTGGGTCTGGTCGGCCATCTCCTTCTCCTTGGTTCTACTCTTGAGCTGCAACACACTGGACAGTCAGGCTGGAAACAGCAATGGCAGCGATCTGGCGCATGCTAACTCAATGAACAATGCATATTTACGTTGCATTTAGGATTACTTCAGCTATTACTAATGTACTTGTAAGATTCACCCATAATTGGCCCAGTTACAGCTCCCTTTTTGCCCATCCATTTCATAGTTCATTGGGGACAATACATTGATAAACATACAGCATATATATACATATACATACAGCATATACATACACACACACACACACATTTTTATTTTGTATTTATTAAAAAGGTAGGAGCCACACCTGCTGAATGTATAGGGTTGTCATGGTGATGACATGGTTGATGTAAGAACAGGTGCCAATCTCCTCCACATTGGACAGGTTCCTGTTGGCGCGCACACACACACACACACACACACACACACACACTTAGCTTGCGTACTCGTCTATCTGTGTCTCTGTAAAGCAACGTCCCCGTCTACCATCACAGGTGTTCTGATTAAGCTCTCCTAATGGGGCTGTGTGGGCGTGTCTACACCCAACTAGATAGACATGTGGATGAAGCTAACCAAACAGCACAGGTGTTGGAACACAGCATAGCATTATGGGATGCCAACCCACACTGACTACTGTCTGGTACGGGGGGGGAGAGAGAGGGGGACAGAAAGAGAGAGAAAAGGGGGAGAGAGAGTTTATCATAAACTAACACTTTTAAAGCATTTCAATCTAGTGAAAATCTAAGATGTAACGATGTCATGTAATGATGCATGTTGCAGTGCATGTTTGTATATGGATGTGTGGGTGGGATTATGGGGGGTACATTATGATAACTGACTGTAATGTATATATGCATGTTTTCTTGATGTTTGATTTAAATTGCCATGTAGGACGTGTATATATATATATATATATATATATATATATATATATACACAGCCTACTGTGCTTGCAGTATGATACATTCTACACAGGGACTACAGATGGAAATGAGCTATTCTAACTAAAACTGATACTGTTGCTATATACACTACCGTTCAAAAGTTTGGGGTCACCCAGACAATTTCATGTTTTCTATGAAAACTCACACATTCTTTCC
>JAODTR010090153.1:3740-14033 GCA_025399935.1 Amblyopsis rosae | reverse complement strand
TATTCATTTTGCAACTCATTTGAGGAAAGAATGTGTGAGTTTTCATAGAAAACATTAAATTGTCTGGGTGACCCCAACCTTTTGAACGGTAGTGTATACAAAACATACATCTACTGTGTATATATAGTGAACTTTGCTTAGGAATTGTTGCAAAGAACATAACATGCAAGACTGATGTTTCCCTCATTCATTTGAATAGCTGGTGTATTGTAGCTGTGAAAAGTAGGGCCCATTTAAGATGCAGCCTGGGTTTCATGTGGCTGCAAAACATGTTTTCACTGTAAAGTGCATTTAAACTCTGGGCTCCTGAAAATAACATTTTATATTGTGTATTCTGAATATTTTGTAGGAATAATCAATTCTAAGGAAATTAGCATGCACTGGAGATAATTGAATGCAGTTTTTATGATACTGTGCTATCCCAATTCCAAATGGAACAGTGCTTTAACTAATTTTGCTATATGATTAATACTTGAAGCAGGTCATTTATCATAAACATAAATTAAAGCAGCAGCATTTCCCTTTTATAATTAGAGATATTTTCATTTAAAATAACTTGTAATAATTAAAAATATTTAAACTATTTGAACTAAACTATTCGTTTTCTTATAATCTCCTAAATAGCCATAAATAGTTTGTGTAAATCAGTAAACACATTTGGTAATTTTATAATCACCATGATTGATATAAATGGTATTGACGTTAAGAAGCTGGTTCATCAAAGTGAATGGTATATTGAATTGCTAGTTGTTGAAATGTTCACTGTATGTGTCAAAAAAGCTTCTTAAATAATCTCTGTCATTCTTGAAACCGGCGATTTGCGGCCATCAAACAGTAGGGGAGAGCAATTTATTCAATTGATGGCGTATTATTTATAATTAACATGGAATGAATAATAAGACTCATTTGAAAAACACGGAGAATGCCTTTTATGCTTATTTTTGAAGCACGCTGCTCTATTGAAATCTTAATATTTCAACAATAGCAGCTGCCTGCCAACAGAGATAATTGATACCCAACCCAATGAGTTGGGGCCAGATTTACTGTCTTTGTTGGTTGGTCGGTTGGTTGGTTTGTTGTGCTGGTGTCATACAGATGGCTCAAAGAAAGCTGAAAGCTAAATAAATTGATACAGAGGTATACCAGAGTGGCATGGGATGGCCATCAAGTTAGCCAATGATTAAAGTAAATTTCAAAAAGCTTAGATTTCAACTGCTAACACGGCAAGTAATCGCCCCCACCTCGCCACACACTTTACATCTTATGTTCATATAGTTTCATGCAGTCTACAAAGGGATTTTGTGCTTCTCTACTCCTTTTCCAAGGTAGACATTATTATCATGTTGTCAGAAAACAAGATGCTTAATTTCCTGGTAAAACTGGTACCATACTCCCAATGCAATCATATCTGAGCCAATTGAGCCACGTGGAACAAATTCATAAGCACACAAATTCTGTTGCACCCCATGCTGACTTTGAATGTTCTATGAAAGGACATGAACAGAGCAATTTAACTGCTTTACATTTCAATATTTAATGTCACCTGCCATGTCCTTGGCATGAGCCCTGGGCCATATACTGTATGTGTATCTCACGTGTGTGTGTGTGTGTACCTGACATGCTTTATAGCCTGGAAAATGACATCCTTCTCCCCATTTCTTTTGTAACTGACAACTTTAAGTAGCACCATCTAAAGTCAAATCTGACTTATATCTGACATCAAATATGATTTGTCCTGGGCAGAAGTGTGAAGCGGGACTGCCAGTCATTCGTTCCTGTGCACTTTTAATTAAAGGAAAACACCAGATAGCATATGATAGCGACTCGCCCCGTGGAGAG
Source organism: Amblyopsis rosae (assembly GCA_025399935.1). Taxonomy (NCBI): domain Eukaryota; kingdom Metazoa; phylum Chordata; class Actinopteri; order Percopsiformes; family Amblyopsidae; genus Amblyopsis; species Amblyopsis rosae. The sequence continues at coordinate 12,194 of JAODTR010090153.1, read as the reverse complement.
ATGAACCCCTTCCTTCCTCCCGTTCCACGGCCTCTTGTGTTTCGCAGAGAACCTTCACCTCACACCTCTGCCACAGATGATCACAGTCAGCGGTCATATGAGGAGGAGGAAATATAATTTGCACTGCTTCACAAGACGTCTGGAAGCTCGACAATACAGGAAGAACGTTGATCTTATTTTTCCTTTGCCTTTTCTTATTTGCAACACTGTGGGGTGCCGTGTGAATGAATCAGCTATGACACAGATTAGCTAGTGTAGTTTGATGGAAGCCTTCCAATTAATGGTGTGCTGGCCATGACATGACATTTTCTAGGTTGGTTAGCCAATTACATATTCAGTCTGCAATGCACGCATGTGTTTCTGCGTGTAAACACTGATGTGTTTTGAAGTAATACATTTGGTCATGTTTTCATGGGCTTGAAAGCTTGCACATCTAACCTTTACTCCGGCCATTCTCATTTGAAAAGTGTAGAATGGTGCGTTTGTAGGGTAGTCTGCCTGGGACAACTGTTATTCCCCCAGAAGAGTCAGACCACTTGTTAGAAACCAAATTGGCAGGAACAGCTGAAGTCAAGCTGTAAAATGTTTAACTAGAGTGCTAAAAGAAGGAAAAAAATTCCCCCAAGACACTATGTCACTGAAACTGTGAACCATTTCAATCACCCTTAAGCTGCAAGGCACTGTGAGTCCATATACACAACATGGGTATTGTTTTTGTCCACATTCACAGAACTGTACTGTATGCTACCACTATGTCTCCAAAATAGCAGTACGACTTTCTAGCTGAGAGTTTCTCAGAGCGGGTGGCCTCCATTTCGTTCGTAGCTTCTTGTTTCTGACCGCAAAGTACCCCATCCCTTCGAATATGTGCAAATCTTCAAAAGGATCCAGCAAGCTAGTAGTTTTAATATGTCATATTTTATAGGTATGTTAATTAACAGTGTTAATAAAACATACATCGTTGTGAATCACATGATGTTATGAAAACAGTGAATATGAAACATGATGTTATGAAAACGTGTCATATAAATACTGTGTGTGTGCTATTACATTGTTGACACCTTGCTGGACTGACAATGTGAAGATGATTAGGATTATTATTAATAATAATTAACTGAAGATACTGTAATGGGTTACCGGTACTTGTTAGCTACCTTAGCTGACACCAACACGCGATACCACCTTTTTCTTTTCATAGCTTGCCCTAACAACCTGGCCTCGACATAAGTTTGCAGCATATGAGTTAAACACAGGCCGTGGTAGAGAAAAACGCCATTTATTTTTCTCAAAGGAAAATGCTTAGACTCAGAAGTCCTTACCCGGGCATAATGACGTACGACTGGCAAGGTCTATAGTGTGCAACCGGCATCCGGGTTTACGGTCCGGGTTTACAGTCTGCTAGATATGGAACGCCAAAAGGGTCATAATTCGCCACTAACTGCACGTAAAACTTTCATAGTTTTGGCCAGTAAAACATCGAACATGTGCGTTTTGTCAAGAGAACGCATGTTTTTTCGGCAACAAAATACAACGCAGTTATGGTTATGGTGGCATGAGAACGCCGTGAAATATGCGCGTTTGGCCTTGTCAACAGAATGCGCGTATTTCATTGCGTTCTAGTGCCAACCTAACGCCGTGAAATATGTGCGTTCTCTCATAATCAAATGAGCTCCACCTGTTAATTTACATAGCCAGTATATTTGAACTTCTTCCACCCAATCAAAGACAACGTAGACCACAATAGTTCACTACCGATTATGCTCCAGTCAAAATGGTGTGTCCATGTTAGATGATGCAATGCTATACAGTACATATGAATTGCCTACTGCTACATGCAGGCATATATTTAGAATCTAACATTATATTCATTTCATTAGCGGCATTGTATTATGATCACTGAAACGTGCGGTATGATAGTTTTACGTGCAGTTAGTGGCGAATTGTGACCCTTTTGGCGTTCCATAGTCAGAAGCTCGCCAATCGTGTGTGCATGCATGTGTATCCAGGCTGTGTGAGTGATTTAACAGGCTACGTAACACCTTCTCCGCATTCTATTTTGCTATTTGGCAATTTGATTGATCAGATACATTATTCTGCCATAGGAAACACGCTATGTGACGTCAACAGAACCCTTCATATTTTCAGGAGAAGGGGATGTTTAAATGAAAAAAATTTTTTGATTTTGATTAACTAATAAATACTGCACATTTCCTCCAACTGGAAAAGTAGTGAGAACACAGATTTGAAGCTTATGTAGCCTACTTCAGATATGCCTATATAATATATATTATGTGATGTTTATTTGTGAAACTATATAACACATGTTTTTGACATAAAAGGCGATAAGTATTTCATCAGCTTTTTATTAGCAGACTAGAATAACCATGTGTAATTTTAAGATGTGCCACTTATGCAGACTAAATGAAAACACAACTGGACACAAAATAAATTACTTATTAGCCAACTTGTACCTGAAAGGAAGGACATTATAAAGCTAAATTTGGAGTTGAAATAACTTATAAAACAAAAAAATGAAATTATATTCTTGCAAATAAATTTAGCTTTTCCAATTCTGTCCATAAACTCTGATAAGAACAGTGCTGGTATTCTTTGCAGTCTCAGGCAAGGACACACTGGGATTTGTTTTGGAATATTTAGGAGTCCTCTCTACCCCGATCTTTCTGAAATACTCTTGGACAAAATGTTTTTTCCTGCAATATCAATTTACACACACCCATTATTTTTAAGAATTCAACAAGATGGAAGCTACTTTCAGCATGAATATGTTTTGTGAATATTGCCCCTGTACAGTATGGATAGCAGGAATGAAAGCCCCATACTGTTGTAATAGAGAGTTTGTATTTTTCATTTGACTTTAGAGCTCATTTTAAATAGCATGTGCGATCATGAAGCGTTACACATCAAGTGTCTGCAGAAGCCAAAACACTCAAGCAGGGATCCAGCGCCATTCCAAATCACTGCTGTGTATGTGGGCATTCAATGTGTTCTAGGTGGTTGTATACACAATTATAGGCAGTATGTTATAAAATAGTGTTAGATGGTCAAATAAACTACTACAGAAATGTAATAATAATAATAATAATAATAATAATAAATAAAGTATGTTAACATTAAAGATTAACTGCACTCTAAGATGTGTTTTTTGAGCTGTAAACTAAATAATTGTTCTGACCTGTGATGAGACACATCAATGCTGACATTAATATAGCTATTGGTTTTACATGCCATCACGGTTTAAATTCATCGACGGCCCATGCTGCCAAATGTACGGTTGGCACACTTGCATGTCATAATTTTAATGTTAACATTGATGTTAATTATTTTTTTATTTTATTTTTATTTTTCAGAATTATGTGGGTGGAGACAGACTCAAAGTTGATGAAATTACACTACAAAAATGTTGATAAACTATAATTTGACTATGCCGTTAAATATTTGCCAAGTTAGCCCCAACAACCATAAGATATCAGTTGCAGACCATCAGGCATTTGGGGTTAAAAGACTATGATTCTGCTGCAGTGATTGGAAAGAAAATACAAAATCACCATGAAAGTCACACACTAGAAAAAACTGAAAAACAATCAGTAATTTTCACGTCCCTTGTCTTTATCTTTTAAAGTTCTTCATCATCTTCAGAAAAGCATATACTGTAGCTAACCCAGAGTTCAGCGTGGCAGAAATGAATACTCAACTCCAGATTGCCCCTGGATAAGACTCAGTAAATCTGAACCAATGTGTGATGGACAGCATTATGTGGAATGTTTTGGCTCATACAGTATGTGCCCTATTTATTATATGCTAGTAACCAAAACTACCACGTGTGAAATGTATGCCAGTGGTGGAAAATGTCGACTAGGTAATAGAAATATAGTGTTGGAAGGCTTTGCTAGAATCAGATCAGTGTGTTCCACAACTGGAATTTATCATGTCTGAAAGGCGAGGTTGAAATGTGTAGAACTTCAGAACTTCAGATAACAGTGAATGCTAAGTATGGCTGCATACTGTGCATCAATATTCAAGCGCTAACACAAAGTCACAAGGGCAAATAAAAAAAAATAACAAATCAACTGTGAATATCCGGCAAAGCAATTGAATATTCACTTTGGTTCGCAGCGGTCTTGGGAACTTTTGTGCATTGATTAAACACCCCTGACATCAGCTGATTTAGTGTCCAGACAAGAATGAGACGGGGTGTTTTTCAGGCTGCCGGGGCATTGTGCTGTGTACATTTTTCATGTCGCCTGACTGGAGCACAACAAATCTTTCAGAAGCATGCTCTGGTCCGGCCCTGGGGAGTTTGCGAAAGTCCGTTTTGGCACCGGTGCGCGTTCGGCAGACATCCTCATTTTGGGCCGTTTGCCACGTCATCAGAAGCTAAGCTAGCTGGTTTGCGATGGGATCTGCTGTTAGCAGATGTGGTCCATGTGTCCCCCCCCCCCTCCCACACACACACACACACCCACCCACCTGGAGTATGTGCCCTGGCGCGAGATAATGGACGGCCGATATGCCGTGCCAACACCTGTGTGAATCATTGTGCTTACCTTTAAATGGTGCCAATTTCCTACTTAAGAGCAACAGTTATCAATTCCAATGATGCCAAGATAATTGACTAGGAATTTAATTTTGGAGTCCCAACATGATTAGGCTTAGCGCTTGTCTGTAAACAATGATTTGTTACATGTTGTTGGCTGGAATTCAATCAGAGCGACATTATTGATTAAGCTTGTTGCTCCTGCACAGAGAAAATCGACTTAAAATAATACTATGCATTGTACTTTTTCTTTCCATTGTAAATTGAACAATATATATTAGCAAAAAAGAATTTGGATTTTTATTTTTGTCCCTCCAAATACACAGCTGCTCACACCCTGTTGCTATTTAATGACTACAAAAATTGGCGATGATTTTAAAATCTGCATCAATAAGAATTTACTTTGTGCTCTGTACAATCCAATCGAACATCACCGCTCTGATATGAAACACAGCCTGACACGTAAATCTTTGTTGCCACACTCACTGACGGAGGATATTATTGAAAACTACTGACATTGATTATCATTTTTTCGGACTATATATTTCCTCCCATTCCTGTCTGTCATGGATTGCTCGTCTTCGGTGAACTGGTAGCGACCTCTGTTGAAGCTTGCTGTTAGATGTCCCAGGTGGCGGCTGCTACCATAAGGGTGAAGGCAGGTGGCGAGGATTCTTTGACATTGACACGGAGGAGAGAGAATATTAATCAGTGTGGGGGGGAGGGCAGAGTTGGTGGTGGGGGGGATAAGGTTCAGGCTGACTTTCACACACATTTCTCACTGCTTTCTTTCACGCCGAACCCAAAGTGTTCCACTTTCTATGCTATGCCTCTTTTGCTCTGATTTTGTGCCAAATAAAACGGCGAATATTGCTTCTCCACTGCAAACACACTTTATTAACTGGGTGAGGGGGGGTTGTGTTGTTGTTGTTATAACCTCTCTGGCAGACTTGTGCACACGCACTCAGACACCAGCATACTGGTCTCATTTACAAGCGTTTACGCTGACTCCCCCCACATACGCGCACACAATTTTAGAGAAACATACACACACACATTATGCTACTCCGTGTTGTCAGATGGACATTTTATTTTCAAACGCAATAATATAATATTCAACAGACCATCATTGACATCATTCCCCATGTATGGGGCGAGACCTAGAATTACAGTGTGATGTCATGGTGTGACAGATGACATTTTATCCCCTCTTTTTCATACCTTTTTAAAGTTTTGGTGCCGCTTCAAGCTTAATACGCACTCTCTTTCATGCAGTAACTGTGCTACAGTCACCTCTGGCTGGAGTGAATGGTTTCTAATCATAATAGAATGTTTCATGCAAGTCTACTTTGTTTCTTTGTCTCTCACATTGGCAATGGCAGTGTATGCTCTTGTGTGTGCGGATAGTTTAGCATACGCTATGCCGGTGTTTGTGCTGTATGTGCGTATGTGTGTATGTGCCCAGAAGTCTGTGCGAGGCAGGGGTTGACAGTGGCACATTTGGCTTCTTAGTGGAGCGTAGAAGTGTGATGCAGACTGGGGAGTGCTCAGATGTCTCTCCATAGCTGGGGCTCCTGGCGCATGACCTTATTCCCTGTGACATTTGCAGTCATTAATCTGTGGACGTATAATGATGGAGTGCCTCTCCTGGGCTACATTGTGCATGTGTCACACCGTTTTCTGGGTGGCACTGAGGTCACAAAATTGCTGCAATGGCGTTGGGACGCACACCTACCTTTGATTCATTCTGCCTGTACACGGGGTTGCTGTGGGGTTATTGACATTTCTCTTATGATAAAAGCAGCACTGGAACCCTTGTTATAATTTTTTTCTGCATCCTCTTACATATTTGCACAATGTTGAACGTTATCATACATCTCCTAAGCTTCTAATTTATTTATTATTTTATAAGCTGGTCCTTGTCTTATGTTGATAAAACGTTGTATTGTTTGTTTTAATACTGCAGCTGTGCAAGGCTCATAGCAGATTAGTTGCTTCGTTTTTGAAAGCTATTTTATGGAAAGCAAAAACTTGTCAGAAATATTGCCTCTTCCCTCCAGAAGAAGACAAGCCCTGTAATTTTCCACACCATGAGGCTTATCAACGTCTCTCTATCAAGCTCACTTTGACAAAACAATTGGTTATTATCACGACAGGTATGCTACTTTGTATCCTGCGCAGCTTTATTATTAAAACCTTAAACGGTCTTAAACTTCCAAGTCATTTATTGGTTTCTCTTTGTGTTCTCTCGGGTGGGGGAGAGTCTTCGATAGAGGACCACTGGTGATTTATCATCTCTCGCTCGAACCATGAAACAACAAGGGAAATCCGGGAAAGGCAGGAAGGTTTTGGCTGTCATATGCATTGCAGTATATTGGGAGTAAAAGGTTAGGCCTGCCAGTGAAACACTGTGGCTTGGAACGAATCGGATGGGTATTTACTGCATTAATGTCCTCACCCGACTATCGGCATGTGTATGTTTTATCTTGGTCTGTAATAACACTTTATAGATCTGTTGACAGACTGTGCAGGGCAGTTGTTACACATGGCGCATCCCTTATCGCGGCTGAGATTGCATTAACGTTTGTGTTCTGTTCAGTGGGCATTATGGCTAGAGGCCGCTGTGAGCCAGCGCCTTGTGGTTCCTGGTGATGTGTTTTCCTGATGAATGGTTAAATCAATGCAGCCAGTAGAACACTTCAATCCCCAATGTCAAAGCTGTGCCTTTGCATGGGACATTTATTTTTGTGATGGCAGCTGTTGCTATAGCCTTTTTGTAATGCACTGATAACACTGAATGTTAGGAAGACAAAAACCCATCGGCTTTGATATAAAGACATGTCTTAACTGCTCGATGATGATGGTATGTAATATTGTTTTGCGTGCCCTGTAGTGTGACTGGCTGCCATGCTAGCTTTGTGCAGTTGTAAATAATTCACTGGTTTAAGGGGTTGGGAATGATCATGAATCTGGTTATACAGTATTTGCATACACTTTGCCAAGGTTGTATCCCGTGTGTGTATTTTCTTTGAGTAAAATAAACTAAAAACTTTTGGCAAGCACAGACAATTTTGATCCCCAACTGCAGTTCTTCATGTGGGCAGTCACCTATGTGCTTCCATTGTGGATATTGACAGTCAGGACCGAAAGAAAACTGAGAAAAATATTACTCCGCCAGCTGTACCCATTTCTCATTTCTGCTTCTGAAATGATGCTGCAGCTACAGTGAGCTTGAAGTTGAATTAATAATGAACCAAGTCAAAAGGTCCCTGGATCCCATTCTCCCAGGAATTACATTGGAGTGACTTTGCTCAGGTATTGAAGGTATTGAGTCCATGAAGGTAAATCTTACACATTTACTGCTAGATTTGGGGGCGTTACTGTACCCTTTAACTGTGGGAGAAAGTGCATTGCCCCCTGCCCGATTGCTGTTTTGTTCTGTCAACAGCTAGAGATGGATGGCTACCTGCGTCACAATAAACCTCTGGGTTCCTGTGATAGAAGCACATCGAGGATTGAACTAATTATGTGGATATGTATATAAACTGTCAACAGGTTGAATTGTGAGTTGAAATGTACATTCACCTTGAATGTGGGGTCGGCTGTAACACCTCTCTCTTCAATGTCTCACAAAATGGACACGCATTGCCAATGCTAGGATAGTGTTGTGTGGTTGCGGTCTGCACTACTTTTTCTACGGCCCTATTTATAAACATTTTTTTTCAGCGCACACATAATGGTTACATAGCGAAGAGATATTTTCTGAATGTGACAAAAAGTGTAGTTAGCTTACAATCGTTTACTTTAACCCATCTAATTTAAAATATTCCATACTTATGGCATATTAGTTACTAGATGGTTTATAGTGTTAAAATACCAGTTAAATCTATCTATCTATC
>JAODTR010090142.1:0-14033 GCA_025399935.1 Amblyopsis rosae | reverse complement strand
ATGTCAGAACACCGGGTCGCGAAGATATTTCAAATATGCCTGTCGGTCCGTAGTCCAAAAAAGGTTGGGAACCCCTGCTATACAGTACCGTACGGCAGATTGTTATTGTAACATTACCTTAACATTACCTTGGCGGGAGGGAGGGTGGCTTTTCCATGCATAGCTGACTACATTATGCTCTTGTGTTAGACTAATAGCTTCCTTAGTTCCAGTCAAATTGGAGAACAATGTAAAACATTTTCTGCATCCCAGCCTCAAGAGTAACGTAGGCTACTAACTAGACATAGGCTATAGTTGTGTCACAGTTCAAGACCCTGTTGTACCCTATAACCTAAAATAAATCAGTATAATACAATTTAAAGAAGTTAATCACTTTTCTTAATTATGTGTTAATTATTTCTGAAAGGTTATGTATGTTAACATTTTATCTGTGCGGACACCGACATTATATGATGCTAGTTAACGGCGCCAATTAATTATCTTACCTTGCATAATCCATAGCAAAATGAAAATGGCGCGTAATTTGCTTTTCATCTCCATGGCGCAACATCCAGAGGCTTTCCGCGGAGAAAGACGTCCACAGCTGGGCGTCAAACGTGACCACACCTGAGCGTTACTCCGTTGGCTACCCGTTAGTACAAACACAACACAGCCAACGCAACAGTTACGATATAATTATCATTGGAGGTACCAGAAGGGCACTGGTGTTAAGTCCTTCCTTTGCTTTTATACCATCCTGCCAGCAAACACTGCATGACAATTAAATTGCGCTGCGGCGCCGTTCTAGGATCTCAGAAATTGATTTAAAATATGTCCATGTTCACACGTTACCGTTTTGAGAGTAATTGACTGCCAAATCGTATAGCCTATATTGTTTTCGACTTGACTTGGGCGTCGAGCGCTCCTCACCCAGTAGCATACGACTGGTTGACGTTTACCTGAGCGCGCTCCGGCACGCCCCCTGGTTATAATGACTGACACACAGCATGCCTGTCGGGTCGATACATATGGTGTGGTCCATATCCCAGTGGTCCATAATGTACTGGTAGTTAAAATACAGTAGGTTGCTGTGCCCTGCAAACATTAGCCTACACAGGCAATACCCTACTTAATGCTATTTTAAATAATGTTGGCTAAGCTTTTAACACCAGAGATGTCATTGTGCAGCTCTTTCTGACAGCCGTGCAAGGAGCACCGTTCCAATTATTCTCTTTTTTTCTGTCTGGTTATTGGGAAATGGTCAGTTAAATTACCTTTAATATTAACGTATGTTGTTTATTTTTTGTTAATTTATTGTGTGGCCTTGTGAATCCCTTTAAATGTCAAGTCAAGTCAATTTATTTTATTTATATAGCCCTTAATCACATTGCAGTCTCAAATTGTGATTGTGATAAGGAGTTATTCAAGTAAAATGGACTTGATATAGATTATACTCACATAGCTTTAGAAAAGCAAATCGGTCTAAACACTTTTGGCTATGTGTAGGATTTGGTGAGCAGCTAGGCCATGTGCCTTTATGTGTGCTAGAGATAAGAGTACACATTTGACTGGTAGGTTCATTTAGTTATGATAGCTATTGGTTACAGCTTTCACTCATTTTCAGACAGCTATTTATTGTACCTTGAAATTTTTTTGCTCATGCAGCAGATGCCACACATTCCATCATTGTGTGGCCATTTTCAATATAGTGAAACTCAACCTCCCTCACTATTTGCTGAACATTTACTTTGTCTAAATGCTGGGCTGCACAAAAAACTTATCTCAATTCCAGGTGGAGGATGATTGTCCTGGCCTTGAAAGGATAGTTCATGAATGGCCTTTTTAAAAAATGTGATAGCTTTGTGCTTTGTTCTAGTTCAGCTATTGTTTCTAAAAAATATATTTATATATTGTAATAGTAATATTTTTATATTAATATGAGCTAACAATGTCAATGAGCTGTAAGGTTTTAGATCATGCCATTGGTGTTTCACCTAGTCGTTTCTGCCACCTAGTGGTCACAATCTAAACGATCTAGACTAGACGTATGGCCTATTATATTGGCTGGAAACAGAGGAGGGCTGGTCTTCAACAGGGAGTCCGGGACCCCTAGCGGGTCCTCAGAGGTACTCAGGGGGTCCTCCAAATTATTTGATCCCAAACGTATTTTCTTCCAAAGAATAAATATAAGAAAATAGCCATTAACATAGACAAAACCTGCGCTATAAATATATACAAATGTCAATAATTACTGTATTGGCAATTCGTGGCCTACGTTTATGCATGGCACTTTAAGACCCCCTACACTTTATTATTGTCCCGGCCACTAAATATTTTATACCATATGTGATAGCGGGCCCATGTGGCGTGTTTATATCAGCCAAGGGGTCCTTGGTCCGAAAAACATTGAAGATCTCTGGAGGAGGGTATAGCTGGCCGAGCTATCCTTGGATCCAATTTACAAAGGCAAAGAGGTAAATATTTTGGTTTAATTATGAATTCATCAAGAAGAGAATACTTTTGAAATGAAATGACATAGACCCTATACGCCTCCCATGCTACCACCTGATCCTCAAAACGAGCACACACACAAGCAGCACCAGCACAGAACTACAAGATAATGCGTAAGATCAATAATGCATACAAAACCATAAGTCATTATTAATCATACATGATAGGCTACATACTATATAGGGCCTACTAATAGCAGTTGTCTGATCCCCTGAGCAACATAAACAATCACAAAAATAGAAAGATTTGGCGTGCCAATGCAGTAAATTGCTTTGGATGGCATTTCAAAGAACAATGTTTATGCATGAAGTAATCTAAAAGTAATGGAAAGTAATCAGATTATGTTAATAAATGTAGGTAATCCAAAAATTACGTTACTGATTATAGTTTTAGTATGGTAACAAGTAACTCCAACAGACTACATTTAATAAGTAAACTACCCAACCATGATTATACATAGTCTACATGATCAGTGTTGGGCAGTAACTAGTTACTAGTAACTAGTTACTAGTAACTAGTTACTGTTTCCAAAACTACTAATCCAAGTAATGCTGCATTACTGCGTTACAAGAACGATATTTCTGGTCCTAGGAAACTTATTGGGTAGGCAAATTAAACAAACCTGTCCAATTATCTGGTTTGAGAGGCTGCAATATTTTCACTTTGCTTGATTGTTGACTCATAAGGATAATTATTGTTCCAAGAAAGAGGATTCAATTCTAAAATTATCTGTCATTTTACAGGAGGGGCGAGGCAGGGTAGTGATTGTAAAAGTAATTTAGTAATGTAACTAGTAACGTAACTAACTACTTTGAATACCCAGTAATAAGTATAGTAACATTATTACTTTTTGAAGGATTAATAAGTAACTAGTAATTTATTACAATTCCTGAGTAACTTGCCCATCAATGTACATGATACATGTAGGTTGTGAGTGTTATTTGAAAGCAATCCAACAGAGGTGATTCTAGGATCAGACCGAGGGGCTTAACACCTAATGAGATTGTGATGTAGGCTACATACAAAGACTTATAAATGTCACTAGGTCTATCAATTAATTGGTTCTTATATGCACTACAAATTATTATATGTTTGTGTTTGCATTGGAGTAAGTCTTGTTTAAACATTTGTGAAGGGAGACATTAAACGGGGTTTTGTATATGTAGCCTATATGCTCTCTGTTATACACAAATTGCCTGGTTTTATTTGCTAAATGTTTTTATTCTGCTGTGTTCTTTTGGAAGGTATGCCTATTTGTTACAGTAATAACCAGCGCACATGTTCATGTTTTCAACCATCACTATAAACAGGGATCAGCTGTCCTGAAACTCTGGTTGTAAAATACTGTATAGACAATCAAATGCACAATTTCACATGCTTGTTTTGATCTTTCTTGAAGCACTTTACAGCCCCATGTGCTCTATAATTACAGAATTATATACAGTATATAATATTTATAAATATATAATATGTATAATATATAATGTAATAATAATCAGTTATAGAATCAAGGACACGTTGCTCAGGTAGCCTATGGCATTACATTATTACTTCAATATTAGTAAGTAAACATATAAGCTATTTTAGTTCGTGATTTTTATCTTACAAAGCAATTTAATATGTCAATGTTAATATAGGAGCAGTGAGAATGGAACCTCTTGACAACACATTTTTTGTGACACAATGATCTAACAACAATTAGTCCCTAATCTCATGGGATAGATGGGGGCATCTGCATGCACCAGATAGAATTTGTATAAGTAATAAAATATGAGTTATAATGTGCTTCAACAACACAATATATGTTTGGGAAGAAACATAATGCACAAAAATGTAGTTTTCTTTATTGTCATTGTCTGTGTAGTAACATTCTCTCTATACTATATTTCTTTGTGAAATGTTGGATGTAACATAGTTTCCCTTAATACATTTCTTACTTTTATGTACCTAACCAATTCATGTTCCAAAACACAAACATCATAATTAGTAAATTACACATTTTCCAGTAATATATTCCTTGTAGAAATTTAGAGTACAGCCTGTATAATTAGACTTATACACTATTGATCCATATCAACTGTCAACACTGCTCAGTATTTATCTGAACTATTCATGGCTACATTGAAATCATTATACATTCACTAGTTGTCTCCACAACAATAGCCAGCTAAAGGGACAGGTGACCTTGCTATACTCAAATGGCCCAGTCAGCAGTTTAGAAATAATATTGTACCAACAAACAAAAGATCAGCTCAGCAGTTCAAAAATAAATGAATTTGTATTGTCCAACACTTGAATTAGGGTTGAATGGAACTACTTACTGCCACAACATACTGTACAGTAATTACTGTTTATGACAATCAGGTGAATGGCCTACACTCATTGGTCAAGTATCAAGTAGCTGAACTGAAAATATACCTACCCTACCGTGTGTCTACTCAAAACTAAACTTGTCTTGACTGTCACATTTGGCAGCTTTGAGCAAATTTGACACCTGGGTCTGTGTGTTTTCTTTACAAACTGTCAAATAATGTTATCTTCATTCTGACTGTCATTCAGTGTATATGGACTATAATACACCCTTCTAACTCTTCATACTGCCCATACGCCATGCTATTTCTTAGCATGGTTCAGTAGTCATGCATTTTTGAGAAAATGGTTGCTTCTGTATTTCTTTTCTAAAACATTCAAAAGTACTTATTTCTTTATACTTTACCAGTAAAATATTAATGATATATAATGATATATATTGTAAGTGTAAAATGGTAATGGTGTCTTTATTGTGTCTTTTTGGGTGTTATGTACCTTTGACAAATCTGACAATATTCTATATTTTTTATATTTCAGAAAGATTCATAGCTAGTGAATCTAGTTCACATGTAAAAGACAAATGTTTCCCTCGGGAAACCTGTGCCAATTGAGTCCGTCTTCAGCACTGCTGTGCTTTTCTGTTTCCTAATCCCTTAAGGGATGTCAGATACCACCATGCATGCCCGTAACTGAGCCCTTATGCTCCAGTTATCCTGTTTGGTAAAATGCCTTGACCTTAAAGGTGGAGTCAGCAATTGTAAGATAATATGTCTTTTGTCCAATTTAGTGAATATCTCCTAGCTGTCCGATCAAGATGAAAAAATATTCTGGTGTTTCTACAGTCAGTAAATGGGAACACAAACAAAGTTGTGCAGACCGCATTACAAATCACTATGTTATCTATGCGTGTCCAATGTTGGGGACAGAGCAACTTCGAGCTCAAATATCAAACAGTATTTCCCAAGTATCGATGACTACACCTTTTACAAACAGGAATTGTGAAATGGTGTTTGACTCATTTAGATTCATAAAACATACAGATTATTTGTTCCTGAATAAGAAAAAAAGAATTGACAAGCATCCCTTTTATGATCCCTGATGTATCCTATACAGTACATACACAGTAAGATACTGTATATCAGTGATCATAAAAGGGACGCTTCAATCTTAGAATCGGTGAAGGTTGTAATCATGACAGACACAGTCTGTCATGTATCTAACCAGTATCTAACCATTGGACTAAACATGACATACAGTATATAAACATTGGACTAATCTAATGAAATACAGTATCTAAACATTGGACTTAACATGACATACAATATCTAAACATTGGACTAAACATTACATACAGTATCTAAACATTGGACTAATACAGTATCTAAACATTGGACTAAACATGACATACAGTATCTAAACATTGGACTAAACATTACATACAGTATCTAAACATTGGACTAATACAGTATCTAAACATTGGACTAAACATGACATACAGTATCTAAACATCGGACTAAACATGACATATAGTATCTAAACATAGGACTAATCTAATGAAATACAGTATCTAAACATTGAACTATACATGACATTGAGTATCTATACATTGGACTTAACATGACATACAGTATATTAACATTGGACTAATCATGACATTGAGTATCATAACATTGGACTTAACATGACATACATTATATAAACATTGGACTAAACATGATTTATTTCTTATTGATGTATTTTGAATAAAAATCTTACATGATCCCATCTTTGAAAACTATCAAGTAACATAATACAAACTAAAACTTCAGGTTACAAAGAACCCTTGATAATCTTACCTGGAACTTAATAAGATTCATTCTGTTTTGTTCCACAATCAGATCAGGTAACAAATTGTGCCAGAGGTTGGTCTTCAAAAAGGACGAAAGTAGGTGTGGTTATACCTTCTAGATTGAAAAGCCACTTGGCACAACTGTGTTGTTAATCTGTTTTCCATGTCACCCATGAGCAATACCCTTTTATACTCACTATGATATGGGACAACTCCATTATTCTTCCCTGATAACAATCCTGAAACAAATTAATTACTTACTGGTGTGATAATAATTAGAACTTCAAACACCTGAGACCCATGGTAAACAAACAGTCCCCATTCATCAGAAAGAAAATTAGGGAACAAGCCCCACATGGATTTGGAAAACAGATTGGACATGCCATTAGTACAATCCTACTACTTTGTTTAATTTGTTGTTAGTGAGATTCACATTGGAATAAAGCAATTGATTTTCCCCAAGCCATCCTCTTTGTGTTTAGATAATGCAGTTGAATAGTATTTCAGCTATGCCTGTGACCAGTGTTTCTGTGATAAATCATTTTCTAGTTGATGGATCAATAGGACAAATTGGGATCGAGAAGGAACTGCAATTATACAGGGAGCCAGTAGAGGGAAGTATGTGCCTCCCTAAATCAGTGCTCTCTCATGATAAGCAATATTAAAAAATGCTTATGACAAAAACTTGATATTGAAAGATTTGTATTTAACCCTTAACATAATTGGTGTGTATATGAGAGTACATAATGTGTATTATTAATAATAATAAGATATAAACTTATTATAGCGTATGTGTAATGTGTGTGTATGTGTATGTGTCTTGGGCTATCAGACACATGACACATAATTTTTCAGTCAGTCTCTTTCCAAACCTAGACATTCACTGAACATTTATAAATACAGCATACGTTTTGCATGGTTGTAATTCTGTATCATTTTAATTGGTACTAACCCAGACTCAATTGTAACAACTAACACAGACTCCTGTAGTCATGACCTAGCTTGTCTTATCAGTAAAAGGTAAAGTATTAGCACTAACAACTTGCATCAATATTTACATAGACACATAATGAACGTTATTTAAGTTTGAAGAGTTTAAATTCAACACAGGCAATCCTATCACTAAAATAAACTAAGTAAAAACAAATCGCCAGTTCTCAACAAAAGTAAAAAACAACCTTATGCATCTTTTGTCAGTGAAATGCACTGGGGTTCTTTTGTGCAAGTGGCCAGAGAAACAACTTCCATACAATGTGACACAGATCTCTCCTAAATGCATTATCAAATAAGATGCAGATGCCAGATATTGCTCCCTGAGACATCAAGAGCTCTGAAATGAAAAAATCTGGGCATGAAGCCAAATGTTGTTCTAGTTGGTGCGTACCTTAGCACTCAAGTGTATTAGATGTAAATTACATCTAATGCCTTGGTTGGTAGTGACACTTAACCTATAAATACATATTAGAGTCCTCCAGGTTACCTGAAGGTCCTTTGATCGGTCTCTTTCTCTCTCTCTCTCTCTCTCTCTCTCTCTCTCTCTCTCTCTTTTTAGGAAGACAAAGCCTCTGTCTCTGGGACTAATGAATTCGGCTGACAAGGAGTCTAGAATAGGTCAACAGTTAAGACCCCTTTGTCACGTAGAGGGATGATGTGAGCTCATTAAGGCAATTAATGAATGCAAACAAGGATATAAATAAATGACTCTGCAGTAGTGGTGCTCTAAGCAGACAATGATAGGTAGACGTTTGACGGGTAGCTGCAGTAAGCTGGGGTTCTATGCTGTCGACATAGCAATGAAAAGACACTCAAACATTTGAGGAGCGTGTGTGTACTTTTCAGATTTTTGTCTGGAGTTTTCCAAGTTTGTTATTGATTTACAGTATAATGCAGTGGTCCCCAACCCTGGTCCTATAGAGGGCCGCTGCCCTGCATGTTTTAGATGTCTCCCTGCTCCAACACAGCTGACACAAATGAATAGCTCGTTATAATGACCCATTCAGTGGCATACAGCGGCCCTCTAGGACCAGGATTGGGGAACCCTGGTATAATGCATCCAAACACTAAAACAGTTTCTGAAACTGTTTTTCCTTAGCAAATAGGTAGGCCAAATACGTAATTATAGTGTACCCTGCCGTGCATGAAGTGTTTTAAAACAATGGGTCTCATGTCAACCCTGCTCCCTGCCCTCCATGTTTTAGATACATCTCTGCTCCAACCACCTCAGTCACATGAAGGGGAATGCTGGCCGGCTTTTGCAGAGATGGATGACGACTCATTCATTTGAATCAGGTGTGTTGAACTACTGTTTTAAAAATGGTTTTGGTGAATGTAATTGTAATGTGTAGGGGGGTGAAGCCGTGGTTGTGTTGTGGGTTGTGTGTTGTCAGGCTGACTCTAAGGGACAATGAGGTCAACACTGGGGTCAAGGGTTGACAGCTGAATCTCACTTTCTTCACAGCAGTCGGACAGACTATCACATCCCACCATCTGTAGCTGCCACACACACACACACACACACACACACACACATACACACACACACATACGTGCACCCGCATGCGCACACACATACATATGCACACACATACACACGTGTGCACGCGCACGCACAAACACATAAAACTGCACATTAATCCTGCAGAGCATAAATGACTCTTGCTTGTTTAAACTGTCTCAGTGTCAAGTGACAAGTCTGCTAGAGTTTCTGTGCAAGCAGATCAGCACAGACAGCGCTAAGACTCAGATGCTTCACTTTCAGTGGGACTTCTCTTTTACATTAGCCTATGTCTTTATAGTAGTGTGTAATAGGTTCCACACGCACGCTGGTGCTGATATTGAGTGCACTGTGCTCTCCCTATTGTGTCATGCGTAAAACGACATCTGGACTTCTGTTCTCTCGACCAATTTCAGCCCCATTCACAGGGACAAAGGCAGAGCAGGCATCCGATCGTCCACAGCCACTTTCTATCATGTCAGCCTTTCAGGGCTGACACGGAGACAATCCACTGAACACACTGGTGGGCTTGGGGTTGGACAGCGAGTGAAATGGAGCCTATAACCCAGGGGAATGGTGTGTCCGCGTCCGCATGCCTCAAGGCGAACTCACGTCCTGCGGTTCGGCCAGTGGCAGATTGCAGATCAATGGGAGAGAAGAGTGGTTGTGAAAAAACAGCTGCTTAATAAATCACTGGATGCTCAGTAACAATCAGTTATAGCCAGCAGTGCATAAGAATAGACTATTCACAAGGTATTGAAGATTATATCATCCCAAACAACAATATGGTCATAATCACCTAAATACCCTATAAAAAATATAAATCGCTACACAATCCTTTATTATATCTTACATTTGTGCCACCAGTGCAGTATAGTAGCATATAAATAAATAAATAAATAAATAAAAAACTGGGAAGTGTGTGTAGATGTGCTTATAGGAGAACTGCCCCCCTTCCCCTACCCCAAATACGCGCCCGTAAACACGTGTGCGTGCGCACGCGCGCCTATATTCAGAACAGCGCAAACGTCGTTTCGTTCCTGTCTCTTTAAAGTCCATACACTCCGTTATATTGCTCGCCGAGAATTTGTAGCGAATATATGACTGGACGGACAGATGGGTGCGCGCACTTGAGCATGTGCGCTGCGGTTTATGTCCGTAAATTGAAAGTGTTTGCTCGACAGATGAAGATAGCAGCATTAGCCTTACCGGACCACCGCGACATCAATACGACGTGTATTTAGGCTGTGCTGTTTCGTATATGAGCGCCGAGCGGGTTACAGATAGAATGTGTTCTCTCTATTCCTCTTAAATATAAAACGATTGAACAATTGCCAATGGCTTTGAGTGCGTCGGAAATGGGGCAAGGTGATGTCACTGACTTGCACGTGACTTAGGGACATATATTGTCTTGGGTTTTGCGAGTTATCAAAGTTTTCGTCGAAATTTTTCTGCCTTGAAATACGACAGACTAGCCAACGGATATCTACTCACCTGATTTGTACAACATAACACGAACAAGTTCAAGGCAGATCAGATTTTATGCACCCTATAACCGACTGACCATTGACACGCAAGTAACATTGTGACATTATGGAGACGAACTTCAGATTGGCCATACTACTGACTCTTCACTTTGTCTCCATCACATCGGGTAAATGCTATTTAATGAAGGCTATGTTTGTGTATTTCGTCTCTTTCTACACACATATTCGATTACCTTTGCAGGTATGGAATATATGCTTTCATGGGTATTTATGGAAAAATTATGGAAATAATAACACTAACAACATTTTGAAAATCATTTGAACTAATTAAAGATTTTTAAAGGTTATATTTTGGATATATAAAATATAGGCCTGATTATATTATTGTCACATAGGCTACAGTATATAGACAAAACATGTATAAGATGGCATTATTGTTAAAGATAGGCCATATAGCAAACACAATAACAAATATTTATGTGTCTCACAATACTGTATCCTGTTTGGCAATATTAGCATACCCTCCAAATAATTTGTTTCTTTGTTTAAATATCTTAACTTGTTTTAGAAAAAAGTAGAAAAAAAACTATCAAAATTTTCTATGGAGTGCCAACTGCTATATTCTGGTATAATTTTTAAATTTGCATGGAAAAGTCTAGAATGCTATTCCTTATGGTGCACAAATTGTCTTTGAAATATTCACATTCAATAGGGAAGCAGCATGCCCTGTCTGCATCACTTGCTTATTAAGATGAACACACACAAACACACACAAACATGTATCATCAATATCAAAATGGGCATGGCCGTGTGGTGATATTATAATCTACTTCCAGAGTTAACCAGTAATTTGGGTCCAAACTGCCTTCCCTCTATTATGAACACAACTAATGGTGACCAAACCTCTCAGAATAGCCAGGCTAAAGCCAGAAGACAATGACAATGCAGCAGAGGCTGTCCTCTCTAGCATACTGAGGAGATAAGGAGACAAATTGTTCAAAGCAAAGAACCAAGTCTTAACCTAGTAAAACTAGCGCTAATGGAGATAGCTCTAGCTTGCATGCTATCACCCTCCCTTGAGAAAGGGAGAGCACTTGGCATTATCAGAGGGATCCCAACATGTTTTTATGTTTTTGTTTAATTATGTGAATTAATTAAAACATAAAAAACAATGATTCTCATGGGACACCATCTAGCTGAAAAGACAAGTTGCCTTCAATATCTTCGGTGTTCCTAAGGGGAGGTGGTGTTTAAGCAGAGTTTCTGGGCACTGCCAGAAGCATACTATACATTGTCATAAAGTGTGTGACAAACAGGTCTTAGCATATAGTGAATGGCAAAATCAAAATCATCTGATGAAGCAAGCAGGACATCCCCACTGACGCTGTTGTTTTCATACAGAATGGCAGCATAAAACCTCTCCCCAGGGAAAAAGAGGTGGCAGATGCAGGGTTAATACTTCATGAATGAATGAATGAATGAATTATTGTGCCGATAAAAGGCCCATCCAAAATGTGCAGTTTTGTCATAAAAAATAACATTCTGGTGGACATTCCTGACCTGCAGTCAGCATGCCAATTGCACACTCTCAAAATGTGTGACATCTGTGGCGTTGTGTGATGAAACTGCACATATTAGAGTGGCCAATATGTGACCAGTTCAAGTCACACCTGTGCAATTATCACGCTTTAATTAGCATCTCGGTATGTAACACCTGTCAGGTGGATGGATTATCTTGCCAAAGTTTAAGTGTTCGCTAACATGGATTTTAACAGATTTATGAACACACTAAGACAAATATTCAGATTAGAATGTGTTTAAAAGCACAAACCGATCTGAACTGAAAGGCCCAAACCAATTGAAATGTAATTTATTTGCATAGGGGGTAGTATACTAACCTGACATGCTAACAGCTAGCTGGTTCGTTTACAAAGAACAATCTGGGGAGCCATCCATTGAAATCATTTTGAAAGAGCAGGCACGTTCAGTTGATTGGATGAAACTGTTAACTAGCGGAGTCAGTTCAACTCTTGCTTAAGCCAGTCGGAAGAAGAGTGAACATTTTCCATTGAGAAAAACCTTTAATGCTGCTCTTTGCACCCCTAATAAATTATGATATAACTGATGCTATAGCACTGTTAACCTTTTTAGGAACCGTCATTGTTGTTTTTGAGACTTGCGCATTCACTTCCTGCACCTAAGCCATGCCCGTAGTTGTCAGTACAACTTTGATTGGCCACACTAAGTTTACCGGTACGAAGCTCTCCAGACTGATTATCATGGCAAAGTCAAACTAAAGCTTGTAAGAGTATCAGGATAGTCTCGCCAGGCTGCTGTTGTAGTATACTGTTTCATACAGTAAATCAAGCCAATTTAATAGCACGTTCATTTTGAATTGATTGGAGGCCAGGCAGTATTCTGCACAGTTAGGTTACTGTACAAAATCTGGACAAAACAATTGTGACACATGTAACTAAGCCAGAGAATGGGAGCTATAGTATGGTGACTACATCTGGAGCTGTATATACCTACAGTCCACGCTAATAACATCATGCCTGTTGCACACTGTACGCTGAGCTGATGCGGAGCCGATTTGCTCCTATGCTAAAAAAAATACAAGCCTATAATAATAATTATAATATGTTTTTACAAGATGCATTAATCAATGAAAATTAATTGCTGCTGTATAGGTTGCCAAAATACATTTTCCATCTTTGTTTTGAAGTGAGCAGATATCTCAGATAATCTTGACAAAGAACATGTGTTGGTAATGTCACTCCAAGAACATGAGCAGAAGTGGCACAGGCCAACAATATCCTTGAAAAGTAGAATGTGTTAACATTTTCTGAGACTAACCCACACCTCTATATAGGAAGAATTCCCAAGGTTGCCTGCCATTCACTCTTTAAAACGATGTTGGATTTAGATTCCATTTGCTGTAGGCACATGAGTGAAGGTGTTAGAGGTTTTATCAGACAGATTTTTGTAAAGATTGAAAATATGCTTCCTACAGCTTTTGTAGTGGTACTCCTTTGCCTTCTCTTTGCCCATAACGGTGCCACCTTTTGGAGTACAGTAAGTCTTAGAAACGAGTCAAGATACAGTACCTTTCCTTGTAAACATTATTTATAAAGTCATAATGTTGTTTTTTAATGCCAAATGCAAGGTTGAAAAAATGCTTATCACCGTATTTGACTCCAAACTAATCGAAAGTGTATGTAGATAGTACTAAGAGCCAAATGTATTGACTCATACAAAGACAGAATATTTTGCATCTAGGGGAAGCAACACAGCAACAGACACATTAGCCATAGTTGGAAAATCACAGATTAAGTACAGTACTGTAACATTCTTTATGTTTACTGGTCGAGGATTCAGTATTGGAGGTTCTGGGAGGTGTGTCGTGGATTGGGTTATTTAGTGC
>JAODTR010090131.1:0-14033 GCA_025399935.1 Amblyopsis rosae | reverse complement strand
CTCTCTCTCTCTCTCTCTCTCTCTCTCTCTCTCTCTCTCTCTCTCTCTCTCTCTCTCTCTCTCTCTCTCTCTGCATGACATTGATTCTAAGGTTGCTGTGCTATTGACTGCTGCTGCACTGTTGAATATTTCTCAGCGGTATCTCACCAGTAGCATAATCCTTGGCCAGGCGGCAAAATCATTGGGGGGGACACAGCACAAACATGTTTGTGTGTATGTGTTTAGTACGCATATACACAAACACACATGTGTATTCTCCCCCTCCTTCTCACACACACACACACATGCAGAATCACACTGGAATCCCTATGGTACTGGAGTATGCCTTCTACTGTACATTAGTTGCTAGTGTACAAACCTCCTGCCGTGGATTCTTTTTCTGCATGTTGTTGTGCATAAACGGAGCGTTTCTTCTAGCTGCCCCCAAAGCCGACTTTCCCCCCCAACGTCTGCTGACTGCTAAAAGTAGGGCGACGTTTCAACAGGCAAGGTAGTGGGATGTGTGATCTCTAAAAGGGCAGCGTTGGCTTAGTGCATGGATGGTAGTGTTGCGTAGCCAGGTGTGGATAAGGAGAGCTACCGGAACAGTTGAAGAAGACAGCCCAGTAAAGAGGCTGATTCATGACTAACTCATGATGTCACCACCACCCAGAGATGCTCACAAGCAATTTTTTTGTCAAGTCTAGAGTCTTTGAGCTAGCCTCCAAGTCGAGTCTCACGTTCTATCATCTGCATGCCATCTGGTCTGCAGAACAACATGTTTCTTTCTTCCTCTAGATGTCACACTAGCCCACCAGCATCTAGAAATGAATCCACTAACTTTACAAAAATATATAGTGGTTTGATGCTGTATAATAAACAATTTAAAACAATTCTAATAGGGCAGCGACAACATAAAGATGGAGCTAGACCGCAGGCTTGCATTAAAATGAAAAGATCCAGTATTATGGATACATTTTCTACTGCCAGGGATGGCTCTGGCTGTAGCCAGTGCTTATATTAGGATTTTGTACGTGAGGGAGACATTTTTTTCATGAATATCATAGGCTATGATGTATCAGCTTCTAATCCAACAAATAGCCCAGATGGTGGCTGCTACAGACGTAAATGACAATGACTGTCTTCTATGACCTGACATGCCAGAGGAATGGTTGTCACAAGTCCATCTGTACTAATATCCCACCAAACTTGCACCGGGTGGTATAGAGAAAAGTTGAATATGATTTAATGGCTAAGCGCTGTAGCTGTTTTTGTTTTTTGTTTCTCTCTTGGGTCTCCATGGCACTGTGATCCAGGTCTCAGTGGATAAAATGTGATTTCTTTTTGGGCAACTGGCCCTTGTTTAATGGAGCCTCTATCACACAGTCAGTGTGATAGCAGAAAATAGCTGCTTGGGCTTCTAATCATAGCGGGCTCAGGCAGCGAGCGCAGGCCACTGGGAGCTGCGGGGCTCTGGTCCCGTTTGGCTGTATGAAGTCAGCCTTCACTGTGCTCCTTGTAGCCAGGACGGACAGTGGTGGGGTCACAGCGCTTGTTCAGCTCAGAGCTCCACAAGCCGACTGTGATACACACACACCTGCTGTCCCAGTTTATGCTGCCTAGACATTGCAGCAGCTGGAGAATCTAGTAAAAGATGAATCGTGACTCAGGGCTTTCATCTCCCCTGTGATTTGCATGTGTGTGTGCCGTCCCTGTGTGTGTGTGTGTGTGTGCGTGTACAGTCAATGTGGAACGGAATATGGTGTTTGTGGAGGTACAGTGCAGGCAACTGGCTGCCATGTTGCCTGAACACAGGCTATGCTGAAGGTATTACCTGGGACAAGGCTATCCCATATAGGACTGACCGTTAACACATACTGTATACTGTACATGTAGGCAACACAGCCTATGTAAAGGTTAACCATTTTGCATACTGTTTGTTAAGCAGGTGAGGCTTTAATCTCTTGTTGTCTAGTGCCTTTGAGGTGTACAATCAATCTAGATATTCCCCATTCAAAGTTGTTTGTCATTGAGGCGGTGTCAATGGGACCACCTGTAAATGATGAGAACAGGCGCTTGATAGCAATTTTCACAGGTGCTATTAGACAATTGACACCTTCACACAAATACGCACATTGGGATTTATTCTCTGAAGGTACCTAATTGCTAACCTGACATGCCAGAGAAATTGTTGTCACAAGTCCATCTGGGGAGCCGTACATTGAAACTGTTTGTGAATAGCATGTACTTTAGAAAAAAAAAACAATTGGCAGTTGATTGGATGAACCATCTGATCGTTTTCGCTGTCGATACATCTAAACCACGTCCATATAGCTATCAACCCGACTGATTGGAAAGTTCAGTTGCTTCTCGAACTCTGACACATTCAAAATGATTCCTAGGCTTTTCAGACTGAGTCTCACGACAAAATTAAACAGAAGGCTACTTAATTACTACCTGTAGCAAATAAACTGCCCACCTATATGCTGATTGGCCGGTGGTTCGGTAACCAGCAATGGTTTTGAATTGAGGGTTCCCAGGCTGATGAGCAATGCATGGCTATTCATAGAGAAGAAGCTTTCCAAAATCAGAATGGCTCTAGTTCTGCCAGGCTAGGCTCACGTATGCAAGCCCTTTAATCAGAAAGGATTTTCTCTCTAGCCACATGGTTAACTTAATTTCTCAGTTCTTCAGCGTCATCTCTTATATCGCTCTCTCCCTCCTTCTCACTCTTCCTTCTCTCTCTCTCTCCCCCCCACCTCCCGTCTGCCTTGTACATTTACCGAGGTCCAGCAGCGAGCCTCTCCCTTAGAAGGCTTGAACCAGGCTCAGTGGAAAACGTGACGTGCTGTCTTTATACAGAACATGTGCAGAGGCAACACACACTCCCTGCACCGCTCTGCTGAGAGCATCCGCAGCCAGTGAAGAGGAGGAGAAGGAGAAGAAGGAGGAGAGGGCTTTCCCCAGCTCTTTTCCACTGTTCTCTTCCTCCATTCCTCCCTTCCTTCCCTCTGTGCTCAGCTTTCAGCGCCTGGCACAAACAGAATATTCTGCCGTCCAACGCCGGTAGGCTTGGCTCAGCACAATCCTGTTTGTGTCTCCCGCTGCATGTTATTTTGACACAAGCATACTGGCGTTTGATGCCTGCGCATCTGCAGTTTGTGTGTGTGTTTATATTCCTTGGGCGTGGTCTCACTTAAGAAAGAAGTATTGGAGAATGAAAGGGAGGACTCCATTATGAATACTTCACAGTAGTCAACAAGCTCATATATTTGTTTATCGAGGTGTTTAGTTTCACAATACTGGCCACCGTCTGGTGTCAGGTTCTGGACAATGTACAACTCACTCAGTGTGTGCTCTGTGGTTGAACTAATCTCCTCCATCCCTTTCCTCTTCCTGTCTGCAGGTTTGGAAGGGTGCCCCCTCGTGGCAGAGCCAGAGACTGTTGTGTTCCTCCACTGCTCCAGAAGGTAGCGTTGAATCTACTTCCTTCCTTTTTTAAATTCTACATAAAGCTGCTTGACTATGAAGAACATCCACTGGTCTTAATGGCAATGGCATCCGCTTATTTATAGCCTCATGAGGTGTGAACATTGGGTGTCCCTCCTTAGACCAAACCCAATACACAACCTGTCCTCCGCTGGACGAATGAGTTCTGCTCGGCGCTGATTGGAACAACTTGGAGGTCGCGTGGATTTAGCAGCTGGCCGTCATTATTTCAGACTCAAGAGAGCGTCACGCTCTCCCGTGAGAAAATGTGGCGGATCAGAGACCGCCTTGTGTGGAGGGAGGAGATTGGCAGTAGCACTGCAGAGTTGATTTGATTTTCAGAGTGGGTTTCAAGTAGGAGCGCAGCAGCATTAACGCGCACACACACACACACACACAATCAGCTCACGCATCCTCCCATCTTTCCCTGGGCCTAGTTCAGGAATGGGACAGATAAGGACAAGAGGACATTGGGGACAGCTGCAGCACAGAACAAGTGCACACATTAGAGGCAAGGTGATGTCTGGGATGGAGCGTGCGCGTGCCGGGAGAGAAACAAATGGGAGTGTTTCATTGTATGCCTCTCCTAGACAAAGGTGTCCCAGACGCACTGGAAACTGATCCGACCTGATGTTGCCTGTGCCAGCCATGCAGCCGAGATCTCTGCGTGTGTGTGTGTGTGTGTGTGTGTGTGTGTGCAATGCGTGCGCGTGCTAGGTGCGTTAGGCCAGATAGAGAGTTGTGCTGATTCACTGCAGCGATCCGGAGGAGGAGGAGACTGAGGTGGTCGGTTGCAGCACACAGACAGCATGCATTACCTCTACCTTGTACACACAGCCATGGCTCCTTTGTCACAGGCTGCTTGTTGTAAACATTATGATCAGAAGCTATTATGCTGCTGCTGCTGTTATTATGCTAGTGTGTGCGGTGTTCAGGACATTCATTGTGGCTCGTATTATCATGTAGCATGTTGTGGAAGATGCACTGAATGGCTACTATAGCATTGTTTTTCAACAAAGAGTAGGCTTGCTTTAGCTGTGTGTACGTGTAAAAATAGGCACAGGTTTATAAGATGACAGTTGAACATCATTATCTAGTTTTGTGTTGAATAAGGTGTTGTCTGTGTACCAACGGAGACTAATGGTGGAAGCATTATACTGCACTCAGCAGCCAAACAGCACAGAGCAAAGCTTGGTGACGTTCCCTCAGCATACCTTGCGTGTTTCTGCTTGCATATTCATGCTTAGCTTGCCAGATATTTGTGTGGATTACTTATCTGTGTGACGTCTGTCTGTCTAAACTGTTTTTATTTAGTTTTAGTTTTGTTCATTTCTTTCAATACACTTGAGTAACGGATGTCATTTACTGCCTGTCAGTTACTCTCAAAAACATTAAATAGATTTTCCAACTGTTATTTTGTATACTGTATTACTATTGTCTTATTTGACACTAACCATCTAGTATGCCAAGAATACCAAAAAGGATGCACACTATTTAGTTGAGTAGAAATTTAATTAAGTTCCTGCAGTTTGTTGCCTGTGGTAAGTTGGCAGATAATGACCATGCTGTGGATTTCAAGGGTTCTGCTGTTGTACTGCCCCCTGCTGGTTATACTCATACACTCATACGCTTGAATCACATTGTTCCCTGCATCCTGGCACCAGGCAATAGCCATTTAACATGTTCAACATATATATTTTGGCAGTGGGAGAACAGTCCAGATTTCATGTTATTGCTTGAGAAGCCTACACAGCAGTGAACCAGGAATGTAGCAATGTAATGCTGCCTTTTAGACTTGTTTATACTGTAGTGCTTGTCTCTTAAAAACAGTACTTCCTTTATTTTTAAGCACATACATACAATTGTTAAATAAAAATGGTTAAATTAAGAAATTCTCTCTGATTTTTAAAAGTAATTTTACTTGCTTTGAGTCTATTTGGTTTAAAGCATCTGCTAAATGAAATAATTGTTACTGTAATAACCCAATTAAAATCGCATTAAATTAATGTAAGCTCAGGACTCACCTGGGTGCTCAGGAGAAAGTTGCCCAATAGCAAAGGCAAGCCCAAATAGATTTAGATCTATTGAAATACTATGAAATAATTTGAATATGCTCCACAATGAACAAATCCAAATGAGCTTTTGAACGTGTTTGTTTATTTGAATAGTTTTTTGACTACATCTAATCATGGAACGCAGTTTAGAACATCTTATATAAAGGTAGAGCGCTTATTAAGCCATTGTTGATTTTCTTTATATGTGTCGTGAGCGTGTGGTTTCTATATGTGTCGTGTGTGTTTGTGTGACATTTCTCTGACATTATCTTCTTATCTGCTCTCCCCCAGAGGTGACAGTGGTCTACCAGAATGGGCTTCCGGTGATCTCTGTCAGTTTGCCTTCCCGACGAGAGCGCTGTCAGTTCACCCTCAAGCCACTTAGCGACTGTGTGGGAACCTTCCTTCAGCAGCTGCAGGCCGAGGACCGAGGCATTGATCGAGTAGCCATATACTCCATAGGTAGACTAGACGCACGCATGCACTTGTTTAGCCGAGGTAGCTAGAGTTGTAGTATGTATCTAATACAAGTATTTTAAAACATTCCATTTTGGCTTGAGCATTTTCATGTGTAGTGTTTGCATAATATCTTAACATAATTAGAGTTGTATGTTTAAGCCATGTAATCCATCATTTTAGGGAACTACTTTCAGTAGATTGAAAAACAGGTACACCACTGTTTATAATAAATGCCAGTGATAAATACACACTACCTCTTTAAGATTATACATGTTGGAATGTGGTTTTATTTTTTTGTCAGTGCTAGTTATTAAGTATTCTGTTGCTATGGGTTATGCGTCAAGGTTTAATACCATTGCATTAAATAATTTCCCAACCCTTACTGCGCCGCAAAGGCTTTGATATTCAGGAACAAGTGGTGCTTGAAGTCTCCGCTGCAAGTGCATCTGCTTTGCCTGATTTAAATTCCGCCAGAAATAGGTTTGTGTTCCATAAGAGATGAAGGCTGTTTCAAGTGGCCAGCCATCGCCTCTCCCCGTTTTAATAAAGTGGCTCTCAAAGTGGGGTTTAGAAACCCCCATAGTTAATCATGACCAGGCGGGGCTAGAGCCACGTACCATTGTTAGTAGTATTATTATTTTGTTTGTTTGGGGGAGGAAAGGGAATGTTTACTTCTGCATGAATGTGTGTTCACCCTCCCCTTCTCTCTCCAGATGGGGCGAGAGTGGCTTCCTCTACAGGGATAGACATCCTGCTGTTGGACGACTTCAATCTGGTCATCAACGATAGCATGCACCTTGTCAGGCCGCCGAGGAGAGGTGGGAGTTGGCAAGAAACCACCGCTTATCTGCTCACTGAACAATGGTCACATTAGAAACCTCCACAGCTGTTGTACTTGAATATTGTTAAAGAATACTGTACTCATCGGGTGAAATAATGAACTAGTGAATGAAATGATAGAATAAATCACTTTTAAATATAGTGGATATAAGAAGTCTACACACTCACTTATGAAATTGCAGGTTTTTGAAATGTAAAGACAGAAGTAACAAAGTACATTTCTGACTTTTTCCTTCTTTAATGTGTGTCCAAAAAACAAAAATGCAGAAGGAAATAAAGTCTTCACACCCCACCTAAATAATACGTTGTGGAAGCATCTTTTGAGTTCATTACAGTAGCAAGTCTTTGTGAATGAGTCTCTTATAACTTTGGACAGTTTAACTTTATAAAAAAATTTTTTTTTAACGCATCCTCCTTTGTTAAGCTCTCTTTATGTCACAGAATTTAGATGGGATTGAAGTCTGGGCTCTGACCGGGGCATTCCAAGACTTTAAAGCTATGACTTGATCGTCATGAATGTGTGGTTTTGGGATGGCATGTTGGAATGTGACATTCCTCTTCATATTTCGCTTCCTGACAGAGGCCAGCAGGTTATTGTTATCTGGAGCTAGTCATTGTCCCTTCTATCTTGACAAGAGCCCCTGACCCAGCTGAAGAGAAGCATGATGCTACCATCATCACCATGCTCCAGTCAGTATGGTGGTGGTGTTGTATTTGCACCAAACATGTAGGCTTATACACCTTTTGTCATATTCAGCAAATACTGTATCTGCTCATGGTCCGCTGCCCATTCTGTGTGCTCACTGCAAAGGCAACCCAGTGTTACTACACAGCCCTGGCTGTATCAATGGGGACACAAACACAGTGGTGCAGACCGCACCACACAACACTATCCTCGCCTTGGCAATGTATTTCCAATGTGGGGGGCAGAGCTCCTAACGGAGCACCTATTGTATTGAACAGAGAGATGTTTTTGTTTTGATGAAGTTGAAATAGCATCAAGCTTTCTCCAGAATGATTCCACCTGGACGAAAAGATCATCCTTTGTCTCGTCAGACCAGAACATACCTTCCCACGTGGTTGGTGATGACTGAAGGCATCTCTTGGCATCATCTACTGTATATGGGCATGGAGAATACAGAAGATGGTGTTTGCTGTGGGCCTCTTTGTAGCCTCTCTGATAAGTTCTCATCAACTTTGGGTCCTCCTGATATTGCCACATTTACCTCCACTTATTGATGATGGTTATGACAGGGCTCTGTGGTATATCCAACTACTTCAATATTCTATTACATCACTCTCCCGACTGGTATGTTTCACTTAATGTTAATTTTGAACACAGATATAGTCCCAGGTGTGCAGACCTATTACAATCAGGGTGTTATGAATAAAAAATAAATATATATAAATATAAAATTTTCCTAATAATTGTTTTCTTCTCTGGATTATAATTGTATGTTGGAATGTTAATATTATAGATGTAAAAAGTGTGTGCGTATATATAATAGTAAGTAATAATAAGCATTTGTATGTACCTCAGAACTCTTGGCCCATGAGGAGGCAGAGAGGCTGAATGATGTGAAGTTCCTAGTGCAGCAGCTCTACACGACTCTGCACATCGAGGAGCATCAGCTCAGCAAAGAACGCGAACTGATTGGTCGACTGGAGGACCTCAACTCTCAAATCCGCCCCCTAGAACAGGTCTGTCTGGCTTTCTTTCAAATGACATGGCATGGCATCCAGTATGCACATACTATGAACATGCTAATACGCCATCATTAATAATATTAATTGCATATGTCCTTTACGCAGGTAAAGGGTGAGTTGAGTAAGAAGGCAGAGCGGCGTACTACCTGGGTGCTGTGGGGGGGCATGGCCTACATGGCCACCCAGTTTGGCATCTTGGCCAGACTGACCTGGTGGGAATACTCCTGGGACATCATGGAGCCAGTCACGTACTTCATCACCTACGGCACAGCCATGGCCATGTATGCCTACTTTGTACTCACGCGCCAGGTGAGTGCACAGCACACACACACACACACACACAATGCGCCAGGTTTGCGTGTGTGCATTCTGGCCTGAATAATGACTGGAGGACTGAATGAGCAAAGCAATGTGTGTCTAGATTATTCACATAGAGTAGGAGGTGATTATTGGTGCCCTTGTTTGCCAATAAATCTCCTTTGTACTGGTATTACCATCTTCACTTTTATAGAAATGAACTGTTTATTTGAAGTGAGCCTGATTTCTACATTTTGTCGGCGGTTTTAAAAACAGTCGGCTCTTGTTGCTAGTCTGACCAATCATCAATTGTGCCAATATTTTCTGTTCACAAGCAGCTAGAGTAATAGTGGCCTGGGTTGCAGGTTGCAATGCCTTGAGTGTCCCTGTGTTTCCCTACTAAATGCAGGAGTACCTCTACCCTGATGCCAGAGACAGACAGTATCTGCTGTTCTTCCACAAAGGGGTTAAGAGGACACGCTTTGACGTGGAGAAATACAACAAGCTGAAAGGAGACATTGCTGAGGTACCCTGGTGGTGACCGTATGATATTTCTGTCACAAATGTAACAAACTGACCTCATTGAATCACATGCCACTACTGTATGTGTGCGACACAGACACCAGTGGCTGGGTACTCCGGGAGGTTCTACAACGCTTTTTGATCATTCATTATTCATTGTGCAATGATTTTTTTAAATTTAATTATAAATGATGGCCGTCAGAATTTAATTGCAATTTATCGCACACAAGTAATTAATTGCAATTAATAAATCTGTTCAAATTCAACATAAGTCTGTTATAGTTGGCGTATCTGGTTATAAAAATATAACACTTGGGGAAAAACATGGGTTCAAAACAGGTGAAAATATGCAATTTATTCATCGCAATGAATTACTTGAAGCATGCAAATAATTTAGATTATTCACGATTAAATTATACATATATACAGTATTATACATATATACATTTACATTATATATATATATTATACATGTTTGATCTAGTTGAGTCATCTTTGAATAACAATAATATATATCATTCTGCATGTTGTTAGTATGCATGGGGCAGGGTTGTGAGCTATAAGCTACAGTACCAGAGGAGCAATACGTAGCAATGCGTTGGAGAACTCCCTCTAACCTTCCCACCCCTCCTCCTGTGCAGGTGGAGTTGGATCTGAAGCGCCTGCGGGACCCCCTTCAACTTCAGCTACCAGTCCAGCAGCTCATTGCCAATAAAGATTGATGAGATCCCCCCCCATCAAACCCTGTCCGTCCACCCTCACTCTCTCTATCTTCCTACTACTCTCGTCTCTATCTCTCTATCTTTCTCTCTCCCTGTCCCCCGCCCGTCCCTTTTTCTTTTGATCTTTTTATTTTGTTTTCTTCCTTTCCTGACTTTTAATTACGATTGTGCTTGCCAAGAACCCTCTTCCTGGCTGAGGGTGGAAAGGCTGACTAATCGACAGCGATATTGATGATGGTGGTGATGATGGTGGTGGTGGTGACAACGAGAAGAACTAAACTGGGAATTCAGGATTTGCCTCACACCTCTCTAGGGGCATTCTCAAACCGAATGTGTCCCAGTGGTCATGCTGAGGGGACACAGAGGGACAGACTCCTCCAGTACGTGTGTGTGTGTGTGTGTGTATGTCTTTCTTCCTGGGGACACTGAGACCCACCCCAGCCACACTGAGGACCAGCTAGGTCCCCACATAGCCTGTAGGAGCTGGAACTCTAAACACACACACACATACACGCGCCTGGCCACTCTGGCAGTCCCAGGGAGGGGCTCTCTCCCATGGATCACAGTTTACTTCCCCCGCAGCCTTCTGCCGTCTGCGTGCACGGAGGGCAGAGCCGGGCCCTCAGGGGGCCTGGTTGGACACCCGGCAGCCCCTCCAGTGGTTATCTGCCCCCCCCCCCCCCTTCTCCCAGGTCTGTGCACCCTCTTTGAATTGACGGACAGCTGCCCTGCCCGGTGTGAACTTTATCAGGAGCCTGTCTCGGCATTAACAGGATGTGGTGGGGGGGGCGTGGGGTCATCGATGCTCCGTGTTTCCTCTTCCTGTTGATGTCCTGAAGCGGCCCAGCCTGACAGTACTACCGACGAAAACATCACTGTGTGTTCTTTTACTCCAAAAAATATTTTGGCACTTTTTATTTTAAAAGCCATAGTATATTTGTTATGGAATATATATAAATCAAAATATATATAAAAATATATAAATGTATACAATCTGATAAAATGAACAGAGGCTAGTTTTATTTCAGTGGGGGGAGAAGCTCTATTATAAACATTTGTTCATTAGGAAGTCATCAACATTTGAAGATACATACTGTCTATTTATGACACGCGCACACACACACCACTATGGATTCAACATATTGACCTACACTTTTCATATCCGTTGTTATAAAGGGCATAATGTAACCCTAAAAAAACACCACTGTTAAAGGTGCAGGTGGCTTTGATTGATGTTTTGGAGCAACGAAAGATATGAGTGTTAATCCAGCCTCTCTTTTATTAATTCTTTCTTTATAAAACATTTTATAATAGAAAATTAAGGATACATTCTAGGAATCTACTATGTACGCACATGTAGTCCTAGGCATGCTGTAGACTGAGGTGTTTGAGTTTTGTGTATGTTAGGGCTTTGAATGTTTTTGAAGCCACATTCTGTGGGAGTAGGGTTTGGGTCTGTGGTTTCCCGTGATTTACTTCTCCATGACAATATATTGGAGGCATTATTCTACGGGAGCACATACCCTTTACAGAAACAACCAATCTACGGTTTAGGAGCATGTAATGTGTGTTTCAATGACAAAACCTATTATGCGACAGTGTTCTGTCGCACCATTGTTTTCTTACATGAGTCTTTCCTTATGATATCAGCAATCACAGTCAATACGATAACTACAGAATGGTACATAATGAGAAAAGAATATTCACTCATAGGAGTTCTCTCCTCCCACTGTTGGTGTATTGCCCCCTCCATGGTAAGGCAGGGTAGATTGCATGCTATGGTATGCCCTAAGTAGAAATGTGTGAATGTGTAGGAGCATCGTCGCAATGTTACACTTAATTGGACTCCTCAATTGTCTTTATTTTTGCAACATCTAGCTCATGTCTCATACCTAAATGTTTTAATTGATTTGCAGACGCCGAAAGCCATATCATAATTTTTCCATGCCTGGGAATGACATTGGGAGAAACCATTGTCATCTTCGGTTTCCATTTTTGTTCATGACGAACAGGTCAGTCGTTCTCGCTGCTATGCTATGCTATGCTAGCGTCTTAATAGGGCTCGGAGCCAGACCTTTTACTCTGAACTGACAGAGACCACTGCAGCCCAGCCTATTTGCGAGGGGAAGCACAATGACCTGACCCCTGGATGGAGACACAAGTCCAAGAGCATCTCCTGCTTATGCTCTTTGTGTGCGTGTCACAAGCTGAACCCTAATCCTAATGCAGAGATCCTTGTATGTACTGTAGCTGCATCTTTTTCTACTGAAACGCATGTTTTTACTTAAGATCAAGTTACCCATACAGATCTCAAATCAGGATGTGCCCTCTGGCGTAGAGGTGTGTGTGAGTTAGAGTGAGTGTGTTTGAGGTGGTATACATGAGAAAAATGGTGCCTTTTAGATGATGGGAAGGTAAATACTATTAGTATAATATAATTAGTTTAAAAGTAAGGTACATGGAAGTAAAATGGGATTATATCAGTTTTGGTGTGTGTGTGTGCGTGCTAGCATGTGTGAGAAAACTGGCCAGAAAGCTTGTCATCCATGAAGCTCCCACCAAAAACGCTGCCGACGTCATTTTACATAATCAATTATCATGGCAGTGAATAGCTTTACATCCCTTTATCCCTTAATAGGCAAATGTGTGCAAAATGATGGCGTTTCCTTGGATATTTTCTGTTTCCACTGCTCACTGCTGTTCACTCAAGACATTAACTGTCTTAATGCCCCTTTGCCTTTTTTCTTTTTAAACAAATGTATCAAATATAGGGAACTTTATTAAACGGGTGTTGCATGAATGTATGTTTACATTGGGAAATTATGTAAAAAAATTTTAACAATTTATACAAAAAAGCAAAGATAATTCACACGTTTGTAGAGGTTCCTTGTTGAGAAGGGCAAAAGGTAGGGTGACATGTTTGCTTTGTTGTCAGAATCTGCCCTGCCTAATCTTAACTCAACCCTTGGCCAGCCCAGCCCATCTGCTCCTATAAGAGGGTCCATGTTCAAACATGGAAAGCCACTCGTCACCTGTGATGAACATTGGGTCTTCATGACATTTTAATTATTGTATTTGAGTCCAGTGTGGAGGCTTTAAGACACTGTTAGCATGTTGGGGTACACCTTCCATATACTTACAGTAATCAACCCCCAACACTTTTTTTTTATTGATTATTTTATGTTTTCTCCATATCTTATTTGTATGCATTTACAATATAATATGTTCAAATGCCTAAAGAGTGAAGCAGAATAAGTGATTAATTTATATACTTTGTTTTTACCTCTGGTTTTGTTTTTCTGTTGACATTTGATGCTGTAATGTTGGCAATTAAAAGAAGAAAGAACATGTAAAATTAATGTACCATTTATGAAATATGTATAAAAGAGCTATGTAATTCAGTTATCAATAAAACACTTATCCAGTTTTTGGAAGTGATGTTCCAGTTGAAGTCTTTGCTGAAAGATCAAATTACGTAAAATGCAATGATTAGAAGCAGCAGCTGCCAGGTGTCTTGGGCCTTGACCATAGTTGTTCCTGTTGTCCCAGGACATCCTATTAAGATAGACAATGGAAGGTTTCATGTAGTTAAATTAAAAATGACATGCTCTAATAGCAAGATTAGTCACAATGTAAGCGCATTTTGAGAATGGAAGCGCTAAGACATATTGCTATACAGATCTTTTTATCTATATAAATACACAGTATATTGTACATGCATAAAGTTAATATAGCCTCATGTTTATTACATTGTCTTGCAAAGACCATGTAAAAAGAAAAGTGACCGACAGTAACATGGAAATACTCATGTATTTATACATACACTACCGTTCAAAAGTTTGGGGTCACTTAGAAATTTCCAAATTTTTGGCTAGAAAAGCACAGTGTTCTTCAATGAAGATAACATTAAATTAATCAGAAATACAGTCTAGACATAGTTAATATGGTAAATTACTATTCTAGC
>JAODTR010090112.1:0-14036 GCA_025399935.1 Amblyopsis rosae | reverse complement strand
GTACCTGCACCCCAGCTCTGAGCCTGACTCCACCTTTAAAGTGTACCTGCACCCCAGCTCTGAGCCTGACTCCACCCTCTACGACTTGAATAATGTGACGAGCAGCGAGTGAGGGGAGGGGAGGTGCTGAGAGGGGGACCCGCATAAACATTAACATTTTAATTTAATGACGTATGAGGTTACAGTATACCACTGAACACCAGCAATCCTGGGGTGATTTTTTTTTTGACGTGTAGTTCTGTTTTCAGACCATAAAATGCAGATTTTTTGAAGTGTAGGTGTAAATGTCACCATATAAGAAACATAATGTGGGCAACATGTATGGTTAAATGTTTCTCTTGGGAAATAGACATAGTGTGACATATGTATGTGTAGAAAACACTACAAAACAAATAATCAATACGTAATTCTTGCTTTTTGCCTATTAGGGAACATTATATGCCTATGTTACAAAGATAGCGTACATTATTGTCTTGCAATTTATCGATTATCGCAGAATCGCTGTATCGTTATCCTGAGCAAAGGATCGTGATAGTATTGTTGCATCGTGAGTTACTCTGCGATTTCCACCCCTAAGTTACGATGCGGCAATTAGCAATTATGTGTGTAAGCAAAAACAAAAAATACACTGCAGTATGAATGTGTATTCCTCAACTCAAAGGAGCTGTGAGTTGAGTGCCTCATTTTGTTGCACATAGAAGCACAAGAGATTCCAGAATTATATGAAAAACTCTGGGGATAATGCTATGACACAGAAGAGAGAGACATACACAGACCCAGAATATGTTCTACTGCCTCAGCACTGAATTACAGTGACTACATTAAGATGTTTAATGATCTTGCTCTGAAGTGTTGATGGCAGCCCCGGCATAAGAAAAATGTGTTTGTGTGGGGAGGCTTTCGTCAGAAGGGCATGAGCTATAAATGTGTAAATGACATACTAGTGTAGGTATAATGGTACAATGACATGGCCATTGTGTAAGACAATAACATACTTTTAAAATATACCGGTGTGTGTGTGTGTATATATAAAATTCAAGCTGTTTTCTTTGTAGCTTGCCAAACATTACTTCGGCGAGCGAAAAATTGTAGCAAACCTTACAAGCAGTAGCGATTACAATCAAATAATTACTATTTACAGTGCATTCACACAAAACATGCACTCAGCTGTGATTACTGTCATCTCCATACATTTTTTTTTAAATTAAATAAACATCTTGAAAATATGATTGTGCTTTATAATACCAGTATGTGAGGTGCATCCGGATGTGGTAATAGTGGTCCCTGCGCCCCTGCGCTTTCTTGATCCATTACCCGAATAGTATCACATCAATATTTGCAGGATAGATGCAAGCTAGCCACCAGAGGAACGTTACCTCCAACCATAAACTGTTTACTCTAAGGTTACCATGACGGTGTCCAATAAACTACCATAACGTAACGTAATCTTTTTTTTCTTGCTTTTCTTGCATTCTTGCCAACTTCGAGCTCAAATCAAGAGTGTCGCTCTGCTTAGTGCTACGGCTTTGTTGATACGACCAACACTTTGATTATTCTTTACGGCGCCAGGGCTGTGTAAAAGTATCAGATTATTATTATTATACCACACACAAAAAAACGTAGATAAGATGGTGAAATGCAAGGAGATATTTGTTGAATTTGACAAAAAAGTGTATCGCAATAGCTGACTATACCTTTAAGATACTGATACATTTTAAAGTTGGACAATTGATCGATCTTAAGCCCTGCCCCTTTTACTTGTCCAACCTAGTTACTGTAACTAGGTTGGACAAAGCAGCAGTTATTACAGGAAAACAGACCGTTGACAGAGTTTCTGTCAGATAAAAAAAATGCTCAATTGGTATTGGTGGACATGCAAAAAGGGGCGGGTCTTGGGATAGGTCAATTTCCTCCCTTGAAGCCTGGCAGAAATCCACAACTCAATTGGAGGTTTAGAGAAAACAACTATCAATGGTTTTCCACCATTTTCTATTCAGTCTCCATGCATCTATGTATCTGACATATACTGTACAATCTGTGATCAAATTAACCACTTCATTATAAAGATTTCAAATGCCACCGGGTCAGATTTGCTGCAAAATATGAATAATAATGTTGTGACTATATATCTTGGTGAGTAGCCGCAGTAGATGCTGTGTATTATATGTTATCAGACATACTACCAAGATTATGTTAAGATTAATGTGTGGGAGATGATTTTCTGTAAACCAACTGCATGTTCTTTGCAAAAAAGTGTGTTTACTGTTCACAAATCCTGCTCGCCACTAAACAGGTTTTGTAATCCTAAATGCTGCCAAAAATGTAATACTGTGAATGTCTTAGTTGCATAAAGTGCAGTGGGGCAGATTGCTTTCCTGTGACAGATGTTTTCATTGCAAAGTCAAGATCTAAAAGATAAAGCTGTTCAGGCCTTTGAGTTTTCTATCCTTTTTCAATAGCATGTTCTACGGATGCATGCTATGATTGAAATAACAATTTCTGATAACTGATGCCGATGTTTAACATGACAATTTGGCTGATGGCCGTTTTTTTTTTTGCTATGGCATGATGGTGTATATATATATATATATATATATATAGATAGGTCGATCTCTCTATCTATCTCTCCACTTTAAATCCCTGTTCTAGAGGGAACTGTTAATTGTTAACAGTGATTAGCGGGAGATTTCTAAGGAGAAATGCTTTAAAGGTGAGTGTGCCTCATCATTAAGAAGCCTGGCAATTCTCTATTGGTGTACATTGTAGTTGGTATCTTCTCAATAAGATAATAACAGTGTAAAAGGTACTTCTACCATTCATTGGGATTAAATATGAGTCTCTGTAGTAATTTAGATAATCATCAGTCATTATTTTCATGCCTAATTTAGCTACAGATTGATTAACACAAGTATCCATTACAAGCACTAAACAGGGCATCACCTCTCCTGAAGCTTTGTCAAGGAGCTGATGTTTCTTCAAACGTACTTTCTAAATCAAGCTCGACTTCCCTTGCATTTTGTGCGTCAAGCTTAAATTGATGTTCAACATCCTGGAGATTGCTAAAATACAGCTACTTGTTGTAAGGTGTGTCAATCCATGACTGTGACTACAGAACCTTCACACATCTGGAGCATACATACTACTCTCTGCTGTCTCTCGGACAGCAGAGAGGTAAAATAATCTAAGGAGAGGATGTATGGCTGCAGTGAACTCATATTGCTGCAGTTTATCCACATTTGTTGCTACCATTAGTTTTAAACCACTAGCACCAATAAGCGCTGCAAGACAGGAACATATGGATTCTGTCGAGCTGTAAATGATGAACAGGTGAGGTCAGGATGCCTCACCGCCCCTGGTGTAGCCATGATTCTGTGGGACTATCAAAAGCGACATTAGAGTAATTAAAAGTAATACATCTGGTTTCACTTATGGCTGCTACACTGCTAGCCTTTCTAGGTTGGTTATGCCAGTAATTGTCAAAGTGGGGGTCGGGAACCCCCGGGGGGGTCGTGAGACACAGTGGAGGGGGTCACGAGATGATTTTCAGAAATTAAATGTCATTTTAAAATGATTAGAAATGGCAAATTTGAGCTTAGTAGCTTGAGCTACTTTGATGTGTTCTGCTACTAGCCTATATTGCAATACTATCAAGTAATATTATGGCATTTCTGCTTCTAACACCTCTGGGGATAGCGGGGGTCGCGATCTCTGGCACTGTTATTTTGAGGGTAGCGAGCTGAAAGGTTTGGGAACCCCTGGGTTATGTGACTGATGTGGTTGTGGTGCTGCAGCCATCTTCGCTTTGATCCATTCAGGTTGCCGTCCCCGGAGACGCTCCGACTGAGATCTCCAGCGTATAAATGGAAATCTGCAGCGAGAGCTCGGAGCAGCGAGTCTGAAGGTTGATTGCTGCATGTGATCATTGCTGCTGTTCAAAGTACAATGCACTGAGCGTACCGAGCACAGACCTTATTTTGACTTTACCGCTACCAATCCACTGTCTTAATGATATCAGGGCCCTTTACAGCCTGCAGACTGAGAGCAAATGAGAATGTATTGGAATAAATCATTAAGGGAGTTTCTCTGGAGGAACAGGTAGCAAAAATTGATAACATGTATCTTGGGAACTACAATTAAGAGAATCATTATCATTACTAATTCCAGCTATATTTTTTACAGAAAAGCAGGGCAAAAAAGCAAGTTCATAAGTACCTCGGAAAAATACAGATATATAGATAGCATATAAAGCGACCAATACAAGAATAATAATGAAATAACATGCGCACGCACACGTGCACACACGATATGTGAAGAGCCATTGTTTGCACTTGTTTTATTCAAAACTATTTAAGCAGGAACAGTAAAAAGATTTAATGTTGGCCATCCCAGTGGCTTAGTGGCCCAAGGCTTACAACCCCCCCACACACACACACAGTGCGTGCTTGCATTACTAGGCCTACAGTCATCTAGCACATGCCGCCCAGCCCTGTTTAAAGATCCCACTAGCGCAGGTGGGACCTGGTCGCAAGGAGGGGGGAAGAAGGCCCGGGCATTGTTCCGCGCCGCTGGGCGGACCCCCGCTGAGATGTAATTCCGTGTTCCTCCGGCCTGCTCAAGGTATACCACTGTAAGTCATTCTGGAGAACTGATAACTCCATCAAAACATAAACACCTCTCCGTTTATTGTCATAGGGTGCTCCTTCAACGCTCCGGCCCACACACTGGACACGCATGGAGAAGGCTAGGATAGTGTTGTTGTTGTTGTTGTAGTGGGCATTTGTTTTGGTGACCCAATCAATAGGTAGATTAAAGACATCGTAAAGTAAATCATTCTGGAAAAGCTTGTCAATCAAAACACCACCTCTGCCTTCAATGCACACACTGAAAACACAGAGCAAAGCTAGGCTATTGTGTGGTGCGACCTGCACCACTTAGCATTACTATTTACAGAGCCATGGCTGTGTAGGAACAGGCAGCCAGCGGACCACTGAGATATTTGTTGAATTTGATTTGCTTACAATCGCTTACTATACCTTTAAAGTAATCTAGTTAACTTGATCACGATGCATTGTTGCCTACAATTTGTTTTAGTATTCCTGGTCACCTCACTAATGCACTAGCAATAGACTACCACTAGCCTAACCCCTAGATGGTAACAGGCCTGGAAATGTAGCTTATAGTAGAGTAGTTATCTTTTCTG
Organism: Amblyopsis rosae; assembly: GCA_025399935.1. Classification (NCBI taxonomy): domain Eukaryota; kingdom Metazoa; phylum Chordata; class Actinopteri; order Percopsiformes; family Amblyopsidae; genus Amblyopsis; species Amblyopsis rosae. The sequence continues at coordinate 8,836 of JAODTR010090112.1, read as the reverse complement.
GTGAGTCTTATTTTAGAGCCAGTAGATGGTTATGATACAACGGACTCAGTTATTGGCTTCAAACCATCACACCTTCCAATGTGAATAGTCTACACAGGTAATGAGGTGGAGTGGTCAAGGTCTGGTGTGAAATGGTTTCTGTATCAGAACTGTTAGGGGAGGTGTTTTTACTTGGTATGGGATTGTTTTTTTTAGTGCGTTCTTTTTTCAGCAAAATCCCTGATTATTTTAATAATTACAGTCCCATCCCGAACATCTCTGATCCATGTGCCAATTATAACATTTTATGTGGTGGAAAATAAATGTTCATGTCCATTTCTCACGTTCGTACGACAAAGCTGGGGAACTGACCAGAAACACCTAACACCAGTGGTTTTTAGGGGTGTTATTTTCTGTGCAAAATGTGCACTCAAATCACTGCGGTATTAAGTGAAGGACAGATTACCCACAATGCACTCTTACACAGAATGCTGTCTGAGTGGTGCTTAGGAGAAAGACCCTAACTCAACATCGTTGTCAGTATAATTGACACCCAAAGGGTTGATGCCTTGGTCATAGGGGACGACATGTTTGCTATACCCTTGTTTGTTTATTTTTTCTATGTCTATTTATTTATTTTTCAGAGGGTGCTGTCAGCGGTTTCCCCACACTGGGCCCAGGTGGGATTCATCAGTGCCATCCAGCAGCTCCTATAACTGCTTACTAGGGACGCTGCTCTCCGCAGCACATAGCTTTTATGTGGAGCATTGCATAATCTTTTCTTTTTTGGGGGGCAGGACGTTCGCTGCGACTGTTTTCGAGGATTTAGAGGAAAGTGATGAGGAAAAAGAGGGACAAAACTAACATTGTGATTTAAACACGATAGCAAACAGGAATTTTTTCAAAGATTTTCATTAGCAATGTGATGTTGCTGTTGCTTTAAAATTGTATTGTGTGTTCTTCAAGTTACAATGTGCAGTTTGTTGTCATTATTTTATGAATTTGAATTCCATTTGACTTATTCTTCTCAACCGAGGGATTTTCTGGTGGCAGCAGTCAAAACCCTCATCTGCTCTTTACACGTTATCATGGTAATGCCCTGCTCAAAATGGGAGGTATCTGTGTACTGATAACAGACACACTTTCCCTTTTTTAATGCAGGAGTCCCAAACTCCCAGCTAGGGGGATGGAGGCAGGCCCCCAAACATAATGTGGTCCCGCCACATGATGCCAAGAATGTTATCACAGTTTACTTGATTAGGATTTGTCTTGCGATCCAGATTCTAAACAAGAAATGGCATGCACTATACCAGCCAAATTCCGAGAAATGTTCTCCACAGACAGTTTACATAATTCATATTAATGAACACCGGAGCATCTTTACAATAGATAATAATACGATTTATGAACTCAATGTTATTCCCACTGAGTGCTTGTTTAGCAACCTGGAATAATGAATGATCCACATACAGTAGCGAGACTTTACGGCAAGTAAAGGCTGGCTCAGCGAGACTTTACGGCAAGTAAAGGCTGGATCTGCCAGGCTTTAGGGAAAGTAAAGCCTGGCTCAGTGAGAGTAGATGGATGCTACCATCGCCTCTTTGCTGGGGCCATGGCTGGATGGAGGCGGTCGTCAACGAGCACCAACGAGCCAATCACAGAAAAGTTTTTTCGAGTTCATGAAGTAACAAGGTAAAAAAATAAGTAATTCTGCAATAATATAAAATGTGACATTTTGGACATAAGACAATTTGATTATTTAAGTTTACATAAGATGTTTCCCTAAGATGACCTTAGGTGAAATAACCTGTAAAGATTTTATATTTTATTTATTTTATTTGTATTGGCTTTGTTTGCGTTTACATTCAGAGTTGAGAATACACTATGGATGTCCAATCACAGAAAATATTTTCTCCATAGAACATGCATATCTTTTTATGCATAATTGTATTGCTCACTGATCGCGTTGTTCAGCGGTGCGTCAAGGTAGCCTCGCAAGACCATCCTGATCTCGCAAGCTTAGGTCTGGAAAGCCTTGGAATCATTTTGAATGTGTCCGAGTAGCAACTGAACTTTCCAATCAGCATCGTGTTGATAGCTATACGGGCGTAGTTTAGGTGTGCCGACCATGGTGCCAACATCAAAAACGACCAGATGGTTTATCCAATCAACTGCCAAGGAAAGTACAGCCATTCACAAACCGTTTCAATGTACGGCTCCCCAGATGGACTCAACAATTCCTCTGGCATGTCAGGTTAGCGTCAAGGAATGCAACGTTCAAAAAGTAAAGTAAAATTGGTGGAGGATCTCAGAAACCTGCAGATAGTCAGTGCATGTTTAAGGCTTGACGCCCAAGAAATAGAACTGCGTTCTAAACCTCGACGTCAACGCACGTCAGATGCTGCCCGTGGGCATTGCCCCGTTAAAAATAGAACTAGTTCTAAAACTCTGGCATCTCTTGACGCGCTTCAACGTCTTCATTGGGCGTTTGGCTTAACACAGTACCAAGTAAATGTTAACATCTGCTACTCCACAATAAACATGGTCTATACTGTTGTGCTTGTTGAGTTCTCTAGAGGCAGAGCTATCCTGTTGAGTTCTGTTGGACTGGCAGCTGTAAGGCCCCTACAGACACATGGTTGATAGGCTAAACAAAAACTATGAACCAGTGACCGAGAACACCATGTCCTGGGGTGAAAGCCAACCGGTTATTGCAATTGTGATTGGCTCAAGTTAGTGGCAGGTCATTCACTTGTGGTTTGAGGTATGTGTGACATCACTGGGCCCTAGTCCTCCATATTCTGTGTTGAACCTGTAGATGGTGCTCTCTCTACACTTTGTTGTTGAGTTTGGTTGCACTGTCAAAGCAGGACTAATTGTGATTCTTCCTTGAACAGCACTGGCTTGTTTTTCACTGCACACCAACATTGCACACTGCAGACTCGGCTTGCAATTAAATATTCAACGTTAACATTTCCATCTGCGCATTACTCCCCCACACGTGTTAAATCAGGGTCAAAACTGGTCAACTGGCTGGAGTGAGATATTGATGGAATAATTGGTCTTCAACGCGTGCACACATGTGCCGACACAGCTCGGCTAATTGTTATCTGGGCCTGTTCGGACTGCTTTGTACCGCCTTGGTTTTACCACTGTACATTCCTCAGGGACAGCCCGTCTGCCCGCCCGTCCATATTAGCTCCTGCGCTAAGCTCATAACTCCTGGGCAAACAAAGCAACAGATCTCCATAACACATTGACACCTTATTAGATAGGATTTGTGAGTGTGAAGACTTGAAAGACAGGGATCCCAGGGGATCCCCAAAGACTGAAGTAATGAAAACCACCATTCTAACATGCTAGGTTTTGTGCTTTGGGGGTTTGTCAGGTTTGTGAATCTCACAATACCACCACAATAGATCATCTGTATCAAAGGTGTTGTGGATAACAAAATATAAATATTCAAGCGCTCTTGGGGGCCCTCTGGTGTCCACAGGGGAACTGAGCAAGCGCTTAGTTTCGTTTTTACCCACGAGGGTTTTATGGGTTAAGGGGGTGTTGTTTGTTTCCATGTGAAATGTAAAGCCCTTTGAGACTGTAATGTGATTAAGGGCTATAATAATACAATTGACTTGTATTTACAGTAGGCCTACCGTTACTGCGGTGACCACCACACAAGCGCTGCCCAAGTGGTCAGCTCTCTCATTGGCACTGTCCAAAGTGACATGCATTAGGAGCACATTTCAAAAACTCATTCAGTCCACTGGGACTGATTTAGCTTTCTAGCCTTCTGTTCAATGTCTATCATAGGCTGAACATATACCACCTGCAACAGCAAGGCGGAGTGAGCTTTGGCACTGTTTTTGTTATGGAAGTCTTTTAAAGGGCAGAAAATGGCTAGCCTGGTGTAACTACACATAAAATGTACTTTGTGAACAGGGTCTGGCCAAGCTCTATTGGGAAGTGTTGTCGTTGCCTACTGGGCGTAGACCTCTGGTCATGTTGAAACTATTGGGCAGCCTTTAATCAATCGCCGTTGCTACAACTGTTTAAATCACCCTATCTAGCTCTACTACCACTTAGAAACACACTTGACATAGTGACGTCATCTCACTACCCCACACTGATTGGACCGCCAGCAGGGTGGCCGTGAAAACGCTAATGCGAACACGGTTTCCAGACTGTTGTCTCAGTGAAATAAATTGAGCTAGGAGCAATAGTCGGTTGGAACCAGGCTATAAAATGGCACCCCTAATTCAAAATTGACCAAATATCTGAGTTTTGGAAATGTGCTCCTCATCTACTCAGTAAGTGTTCATCAATACCTATAATGTCTCACAAGGAACAGGTAGGTTGCTCAAGGGTGCTTATACAGGTCGGGCAGCACTGGGTTTCGCACCCAGAACCTTCCGGTTGGTGGTCCGACACTCAAGAGAGTCCCTTCTCTGCGTTGTTGGCAGAAGCTTGGTCCCCTCTGTGGCAGCCTGACTGCTTCATTACACACTTGGAAAAAACCTGTGTTCATCACAAGCCTTGAAGTTAAACCTACTGTAATGACAATAACACTTTACACGCAGCAGCGATTTAAAGGGACTGAAGCGTTGGATTGAAATTGTAAACTAAATTCAGTAGTTTACATGTTGATTGCATTGTTTAGTATATGCACCAACATTCCTACTGTACTAGGAGCCACTGTTACATAGCGCTGTCACTCTCTTGATTGATTGACATCTCTGTAACCCCACATACAGAATGAAGAGTCATGGCAGCTGTTCATGCGCATCAGCTCACACCGTGTCTCTTGATTGCTGCTTATGCATGCATTTTTCCAATTCCTTAAAAAAACAATTTGGTTTTGTTACTCTATTACTTAAAGTTTCATATGATAACCTTTTTATTGTTTTTAGTATTATAACTGGTCTTCTCAGTACAACAGCATAGCATTGAGACTAAATTGATTTGCTGACTTTTTGGCGGGTATACCTACCTGTAAGCTAGTGGGAAGTTAAATACAACCGATTTGCACAAACTTGAGTGGGCTAGGTACCAAAACAATACTGCAATGTACTGTAGGTCTGGAAACAAGAGTGTGCATTTGGGTTTAAAATAAACTTTAGAAAAATCACCGATGACCTCCTTCCTTAAATGTTTTGAGTAGGTGTGGTGTCTAAGCTAATGTTTACTTTAGCCCATTGATTGTAGCATTCTTGCTTAATGAAGTTTAACGTAGTTTATTTGTGAATAAATTGTTCCAATGTCTATCCTTTTAGATACAGTATGTATAAATAGCACGAGAGCTGAGCGGTCTTCTGTAAAACCTCATATAGAAATCCATACCAGCAGTTGTATTTTGGTTGACTGTACAAAAACTGTCAGGAGGTGAACATTGAGAGAAACTGACATTGACTTCTCATTACAAAACATTTACCTGCTGCAGATGGACTATTGGATTGGAGATATGCATTGTGCCTCATGTTTACTGTAGTCTGAGCATGCCGTTCCCTCAGATGAATCGTGGAGGTTATGTTTACCTCTAACCTCTATCTATACTCTGCAGACACCACTATAGCATAATAGCGTAATGACAAACGGCTGCATATTGGCAGAAAGCTCAGCTTTTCAAAAGCATAAAGCTATCGTGTTGTTTGTCAAGGAGAGTTTTTGAGGCGGTAGGATTCTTTCCCACAGATAATCCATTTTGGTATAGGGAGGGGCGGACAATATGTATGGAACATCAGCCTCTTTGTGAAGCACGTAGGCATCTCAAGCAAATGATTATGCGGGAGCATGACAAGTATGCAGAGCTTATTAAATTACTCTGCTCTGTGCATTTACTTTATATCTGGGCATGATCAAATATGTGGGTCAGTTGGGCTGAAGACTAATCACATAAATGGAAGGTCATGTTGGCATCAATCAGAGCTCTAGCGCAGACTTGTTGTCGGAGAAGAACATTTTACTTTTGGTTCCATGTCAGAGCTGTTGGACATGCTGTGATATTGCTTACAAATGCATTTTGTTTCCACTTTGGAGTGGGAATCACATAATGTAATTTCCATACAGAAGAATAACGAGCTGCTGAATGGTGATGAGATAAGAGCCTTTTCTCTGGAAATTAAGTTTGTTTACACAACCCTTTATCACAGGCATTTCTCAAATGGCTCTAAGTACCATAGTCATCTGTGCCTGTATTGTGTGAGACATCATATGCTGTATTACATAATGTACTGTAACATATTCACACACATATTTGACTTGCTGCAGGACATTATGCAATAGTGGCAACCTGATTGGCTGACACTAGGGTGTTCCCTTAAAATCTCCAGAGAGCCTAAGTCATTATGGGACCTAAGTAAACAAAAAAAATGTATGGTAGTCAATGGGGAGAATAAAATAATTTTAAAATCCAGTTTGCTTTGTAACACGAAGTAGACATATGATGTTTGACTGTTTAAAAGAAAATGTTTTGAGCAATATGTAATTAGTAAGACTACAAACCCCGTGTATATGTCATGACGTTTTCGCGCCACAACCCACAAGCCGAGAAGAAAGCATTGTTTTGGGGACGTGTGTTGTGCGAGACGAAAGCTGTAGTTCACTGAGCGGTTACACACAAAACTAAAGATTACTGTATAGTTTCACAACAAACTGCAACGTTCTTGACTTGAACGATTATCTTTTATATAGACACACATCATATGTGCACTGTGTCACAATTCAAACGGGATCTAAAAGTAATTTTCGCGGTTGACTACCATACGTATTTGTTTCACACTAAGGTCCCATAACGCGAAGGTGACTTGTGTTCTCTATATTATCGTTTTGTGTGGTGCAAGCTGCCAGCTGTGTTCCCATTTGCAGAGCCTGGGCTGTGTAGAAACACCAGATTATGTTATTGTCAGTGCGCACACAGAACGGGCAGCGGGCGGTCCGTGAGGTGAAATTTGCTGAATTTGATTAGCTTATGATCGCTGAACCTACCTAACTAACTTAATTAACGCGGGTCTCTGGCACCACTTTGGTTTAGGGTTAAAGTAGGGAGTGGAGCCCCTACGGTATGTTGATTTCTCCACAGCGCCCCCTAGCTACAGCCCCCAATACACACCACCTGGTTGTTGGTGCCAAGCACGTCCACTTCCATCATTCACAGCAGAGGACAGGCAGCCGCCGTACGGAGGCATTACTCTTTAAATATTAATTCATGCGCTCTCTACAGAGAGAGCAGAGAGAGCTGTTGAGATGTGCCATTAATCCACATAATGTGCTCTGCCTTTTCGCCAATGTCGTCATCCCATTAGCATTTTAGGTGGGACCCAGCGCCAACCCTCTGAAAAGCAAGCAAGGACATTTTCCTTGGTGCTGCTGTGTAAATGGAGTCAAGGTAAATGTAAGAGATGTCTGAAAAGGCTATATTGCAACTTTGTTTTTATTTTTTTTTACACGTGATACATGTGACAGAAGCTTTTATATGCAAAGTAAAATATTCCAGGCTTCCGTAGGTAAAGATATAGGCTAATGGTTTTTGTCTTCATGAAAGCAGGAATGAGAAATTGACAAGATGGTCACATTAAAATCCATATGCAGGCATTAGATACAGAGGATTGCCTCTAACAATTATGACTCATTTTAACTCATTTTAATCACACCCCGTGTAAATAAGATTTGCAAGTAGTAAAACCATTTTTCTTGTGCTAACTTCATATTAAGCCTTCTAGTTCACTGGTGTGAATTAATGCTTTCTGCTAGTTTCTGAGCACTCCCATATTGATCAGAATCCTCGGCAAAGAGCAAGATTAGAGAGGAGAGGGAGCAGAAAATGTAAACTTAAAATAGTGAAAGATTAAACAGAAAAAAATGTATTCTCTTTGCGTTGCGGCTGCTAAATTTAGTGGAATAATCACATAAAAAAGTTGAAAGAAATGATTATAGGCCACATAAAAGGAATGTCCTCCTGGTGATTGTGAAGGAAAGTTTGCCCTGTCATGAGGACGCCCCGAGGAGTTCTACTTCCTGGAACTGGAACGCAGGCAGCTGTTGAATGGAGAAGTACAAACCCTTATGTAGCTGTAATTCCTCAGATGTTTCTCATCAAGGTGTTCCTCAGATGCCCCGTTAATACAGACATGTTTGATGTGTTGAGTCATACTTTATAAACATGTACATGTATTATACAGTAGCCTATGCTGTTGTTGCAGTAAAAGCACTCCAGTTTGTTGTCATGCATTCTGTCCTGTACCTCTTTAAGTTATTGTCTTCCATAACAATTAGGAAGAAATATTAGGAATCCTCTATAAGGATTAGGTGTTAATGCATGTTTTCTCCATTTGTACAAACCCAACAATACATATTGCCTCCAGAGTTACAGTATTATTGATGTTTTTGTCTCAAAATGTCATATTCACAAAACCCTTTCACAAAGCCAAGGCACAACGTTCTGTGCACAGCGACATGGTTCTGTGAGCCAAATGGTTAGCGTGAGCATATTGTCTTCTGGACAAACCTCGCCCCACACCCTGGGAGTCAGTGTGTCGTACTAAATCAAAGAGGTCTCCTTTCTGACAGGATCTCCATGGGGGAGTTATTGCTCCAATGCCCCTGATGCTGTAGGTCAGATATACAGCTCCACAGAGGCAAGGCTTGTGGGTGGGGAATGGCTTGGGGTGGGGGGGTTTACTGGGGGATGGGTTCTTGTAATCCAATGGGCTTTTAACTGCCGTGCTGCCCTGGGGCTCTGGATTGACAGGGATTGCATGTTGCCCTTGTCATCAGCAGATTGAGGGGATAAAACAGACTTTCTTTACCTCAGCTGTTTGTTCTGTGAAATGGGGGGGGGGGGGCAACTACGCGCTTGGTCTTC
>JAODTR010090111.1:0-36028 GCA_025399935.1 Amblyopsis rosae | reverse complement strand
CAGACAACACAGCCCTCAGGTTCATGGGGGCACCCAAACCTCTCCACCACGATAAGGTGATGGTTCCCGGAGAGGCAGAAAATAAAGTATTGGATATATTAAGTATATAAATATATAAAGTTCATTTTCAGCTGCACTCAAATTATACAGTAGTATGCTGGTGAAAACATATTTATAGCAAGATAATATCTGGAGGACATTCAGGAGAGAAAAAGTAATTTTAAAGTACAGCTGAGCATGTGTGATGTTTTCCCTTGAAAACAATACTGTACTGATGACATTATGGTTGTTTGATAATAGGAAATACTTTTAGTTGAAGGAATCACACCTGTTTGTTCTCTCCTTGCCCATGTATTTTCTTCATTCCTTCCCCTCATATATCCACTGTGGAAAAGGTTCACTATTTTATGTAAGAATTAATAACTGCCCTGTGGTTTTCTCATCAACAGCCTTGTTCATATTTCCAGAGCATTCCAGTGTGTCTGCTATCTCAACCTTTTCAAATGTCACCCACTGCCTATTAGGCAGGAACAAAACATGTTACTGCACGGGTGCATCTAAAATTAGATGCAGTACGGTGTCTGTTGACACACACCTGAGTTAAAAACAAAACAACCTGTATACATGTAGCCTTCTACTGGCATCCTACAATTGCCTCTCCTACTAGGTGCTTTAGATTAACTGCAACCAGGTTCTGTACCCTTGTCACTCCTCTTTCATATATCTCTCCTCTCAGCTAATGATTTTGTACATTATTTATTTTTAATAAAGCGATGGCCACCCTTTGCCCCTTCTATACTTTGTTTTTGGACAAATTTCTTTCTTCTCCTTCAGAAGATGTCCAAAGACTCACCACATCCAATCGCCTGTGTTCTCATGACATTTTTCTCACTCTGCTAATCAACTTTTCTACACTAGTAGCTGTGTTTTAGTTAGGCCACTTAGGCCACAGCTAAAATCCCAAACTAGAGACCAGTAAATGTCCTTTCTTTCCTATCCAATATCCCATTCTTCAAGTGTACGACCTCTAACCGACTTTCCTTTAAACTCTCAAAGAACATCCTCCTAGAGCCCCACTAATCTGTCTTCAGTGCCGCTCGGGTTCCAAGCCGCAGCCCATGCCCTTTAATATACCACCTCTGCTGGTCGGCTGGCAAAACCTTTGCTACAAGGACGTAAGGATCCTTACGGAGTTTGACGTTTTTCTATTGTCTGTACTCTTCTGCTGTATTATGTTATGACCTGTTCCTAGCAATAGCCTACTAGTGGCATGTGAGCATTTATATGCAACAGGCAGGGTTGGGTAGGTTACTTTTTAAATGTAGTCTGTTACTATTTACCAGACTTATACATTTAGTAACACAATCTGAATATTATTACTACTTTTAGACCATTTCTTTACTTACACGTCTAAACATTCTTATGCCATCCTGCGTTGGCACACAAAATCTTTAACACTAACAATAATAGAATATTATAAAAATATTATGTAATATAGATCATAATTAATTAGGACTTTATTTCAATTATTGATTGAAATTAATGAAAGTTTAATACGAAAACAGCCAAATTGTTTTATGCACTTCTGCTTCTGTAAACTTCCCTTTAAAATTTAAAAGTAGTCCTAGAAGGAATCATAACATTTTTATCTGATTCCACTATTTTAGCTGGTAACTGTAATGGATTATTACAGTTACAGTTTCTTTATCAGTTACATGTAATCATCAGTTACTTCCCATAGGCTAGTTCTGTTGTGTGTTCAGTGCATGGCACCTGTGCATGCATTTTCTACAAAATAGGTAGAAAAGGGTGTGCAACCGTTTTATTTTTATTTTAAAAAGCACAAACAAATAAAATGCTTCCAAAAGTAACATTTGAGTGTGTGTTGATATACAACTATTCCTCTTTTTGATTTTATTAGTTTTATTAATTAATTATATAACTAACTCACAAATCCTACCTCCAGCACCAGCAGCTTTAACATAGGGATACTTTGTATAGTATTGCAGGCTTCTGCCAAGTGACAGCATGTTAGCAAAGCCTGCTATACTATACACTGATGCCACCTTTGGGTATTGTGTAGTTACTACATTGTTTGAGAGGTGACTTGCAAACTTACACAATGTAATTCAAGTGATTCACTGTTTGAGAGAGAAAATTCGTTAGTTGTGTGGAGCATTGAACTGTTCATGAATGTTTGTCTGTGTGAGTAAACAATTAATGAAACATAAATATATTTCTTTCATCAGCACTAACAAATTGCACTAAGAAGGGGTTTATTATTGTTAGTTTACTGCTCTCTAGTGGTCTGAGGAGGAAATACGTTTGTGTTTGCGAGTATGTTAAGTGTAAAATGAAACGTAATGGACCCTGCACCAATTGAAAGTAATTCAAACTGGCGGTTTAGCAGATGTTTTTAATTTAAAGTAAATTACAATGAGTGCAATTGATAGGTGTTCTTCAGCACAAGGCCCACGCTTGGGCTCAGATGCAGGATGTTTTGGCTGTGAGTTGTACATCCTGCCAAATAGGTTTTTCAGACTTTCTGAGATTGCAGGATTACAAACTCGTAAGAAACTGTCACAGATGGATTCGAACCCTGTTCTTTGTATATAGCGACAGGTCATTTTACCTGCTCGGCGATGGAAACTACATGTACACGTGTTGTGTTCTAAAAAAAAATAACAACATTGAATTTCATAGTTTATCACAGTAACAGATAAAATATGATTAATATAGCAAATTTGTGAATTGTTTTGATGAGAATCTAACAATTATGATGTTGTAAACTTGTATAAATGTTGATTGGACATTCAGAGTGGATTATTTAGGCCACTTACATTTTATGACCTCATAGTTTGATGCTAGTACTATAGTATTATTAATCTCTACCATTATTTTACTGGGTAACACTTTGTTATACACCAACAACAGTCTTTTTATACATATAATTAACCCTCCTGCATGTGTTAGTGTGGGGTGTGTGGACTGCTCATCACCTTGTCAAAGCTGCTACACATACACTAAAACTAATTGTGTAGAAGTTGTATTGTTTTTGAATTGTATGCTATAATGGGTATTTGCTAAGTGAATTGCTGAATACATTTAATTTTTGACTCTGTTCCCTTGAGAGATGGGTTTAATGCAGAGAACATATTTCACTACATGTATGTGTATGTGACAATAAAAGCACATTTACCTGTATTTTAGTCAATAAGTCCAAAGTCATTGCCTTTAATTGTTACTATTCACCATGGGCATGTATGGATATTGCATGCCATAAAGGCATAAGCTCAGTTACACACGTGAATCCAGATACAGTCATTTTAATAAGCACACCAAAAGCTAGATTCTAAAACAACCTTTAATTGGCCCATTAACAGAAAGTGCTGCAGTGACCATTCCAAAGGAAAACAGACCAAAGAGTCCAGAAGAAAGAAATAAAAAGGTCTTACACATTATACAAGGTTGTCACAATGTTTTGTCCTCCTCCTCTTCTAAAACAAATGTGGGACAACATTAGGGGGGTTGGGCTGAGGTACAGTGCACAGGTTCCTGGGAGAAAGTGATGTCACAAGACCAGGTGTCACAGCGAATGAGGAAGAACTCCTAAACCACAAATTAGATCTTTACATGAACACAGAGCTATACACATACAGTACAATTCTCCCAGCTACATCAAAAGGACGGGTTCTCCACTGTTTAGCTCGACAAGCTTGAAGTGCGTACAGACCCTTTAGACATAACAACAGACAGCAGAATGCTGGTGGTTACAAAGCGTGTTAACCTTTCCCCCCGCTGCAGGTAACAACACTTCTCTGTGGATTCATTACTGTCATACATCGACGATGGATTGGACTGAGGATGTCTGAGGCCAGAAATGAATGCCCTTTCACTAAAGGTGAAAACACATATCAATTGAATATCAACGTTAATGCTACCGAGCGTATTCTGCTCTACGTCCTATCCATTGACTGCGCCGGTCACTTTGTTGCCCGCGTTAGTCCCCGCCATGACAACCACTCGATAGGAAAAGTCGAGCATTAGCGTCGAGCATTAGCATGGACATGAGTTCTGTATACACTCGTAGAGGCCAGGGTTAAGGGTGTGCGCATACATATGAAGGGTAAGTAGAGAAGGAGGGGCTTGCTCGAATTGGGAGGGCATGGTCACCTATTGTAGTCTACTCAGTATTTACATAAGAGGAGCATATAAAAATGTACAAGGATTCTCCTCTGTCATTAAACTTCTATTCCCAAACCCAAGTCGAAACCCCTATTTCTTCAACAGAACGTTTGCAAGCGCACATTTAATTTTGTTTTGAATGCCACTGAATGCACCCCTCTAAAATCACCTGGGTATGTCATTTAGGCTAAACTAACCACTGACAAAACAAAAATACTAACTAAAACCAAACGGTTCTTCAAAATATAAATTCTGGCAACTCCAAAAAAAGTCTTCTATTTCATTTCCAATAGAAAATCTGAATTGTCATAAGTTCATTTGAAAACATCAAAAAGAGCAGCTTGGAAAAGATTCAATGGATTTTCACCACAGCCTGTGGTTTTAAAATATGACCGGTATTTGTTTTGAAGAAAAGCTTCAAAGTGGGAAAATAAAAGGAGCATTGTATCACTTTAAGAGTACAAATAATAAAATTGTTTAATGAGAACTGTTACATTTTTATTACAGGATTGGCATAAACAGGTGGTTTTTGACAAGGCTAAATATAAATCATTGTACTGTGTATGAGCAAGTGCATTTATGGATTAATGAGGACAGGACATTCTTTCCTGATTGCAATCACCAGTAGGGGGAGATATTACCTCATATTTAGAACCACAACGTCAACCTCACGTTGTAGAGAAAGTCTTGGTGTTCCAACCAGATGTATTTTGAGGTTTCTGCATGAACCAGTATTGGCAAGTATTTTTGAGTGTATGCGTGTGTGTGTGTGGGGGGTTTTAGTAAGATTTTGTTTTGTCCCATATTTGGCCCTTCTTGCTGTAGTGTTGAATCCTGGGTAGCTGCACATCCACTTCATCCTCACTGTCATCTGATTCGGCACTGGTGATGTCATCGTCATCGTCTTCCTCTTCTTCCTCATCATCCTCATCTTCATCTTCCTCACTAGCTGCCTCCTCTATAGCATGGGGCTCTTGAATGTTCTGGGGAGACATTACAAGAGAGAAAGTTTCAGTGTTAAATCCCAAGGAAACCCCCTCAATACGGTCACCTTTAGATTTGCACGCTCCAATCTTTGACTTTGCAATGTCAGGAAATAACCCTTAAAAAAAAACAAACAGGCATCTGATCACACTTATGGTGAAGTGGACATGGAGGGCTTAACTGCACTTCAGATTCACGCCATCAGTTTTGATACTCTTGATAAAATGGTGGGCCGTGCGTGGAATAGACAATTTGCATTCCGCATGAGCCAGGAGGTAGACACGAAATACATTTCTACAGCAACAGCAGATGAAACAGCAGCTCATTTCACAAGCTGTCGAACACTTAAGGAGAGTGGAACATTTAACTACTTGGTTTTACTGGTTGTTTGCCAACAGTACCCATCCTGGATTAGCGTTACTCTCCAGCCAAATTCCCACGGGTGTGCTTTTAGGTCTGATCATTCCTTCCACTAGAGCTACTGTTTACAGTCCTTTCACAGTTGCTGTTTACAGTCCCTTCTTCATTCCTCCTCATCCCTGCTCGCACACCAACGTCGACCTCACATGCCGCAAGGATGTCAGCTGTAGTTCAGTCTCCTTCTCGTTTTCTCCTTTCCCTGTCTCCTGCTGGATTGTGTCTGTCACATCTCTTCCCTGCCCTGTACCCCTGCCTTCAATCTCTCTCTCTCCCCCCTTCTCTCTCTCTCTCTCTCTCTCTCTCTCTCTCTCTCTCTCTCTCATTTAAATCCAATGGAACTATGGAGCATAATAAGATAACATAGTAATAACTAGAGCATATGAAACATATATAAATTCAACAAAGGTATTGATTAGAAAGAAGGACAATTAATACAATAAAATAGCAGATACATATGGTATTTAAGGAACATAGCAGGCATGTAAGGCACTGTTCCTTATCTTGTGTCATATTGTGGCATAGCACGCAGCCAACCCACAGCTGACCGTGTCCTTCCCTAGAGGGACTGACAGCTTTTTGTCATCAGGTAAGTCCTCAAAGGCCCTGGACAATCAATTTACATTTTGGGAAGTGACTCTTTGATTGATTGGTATTTCTCACATTTTAGAAGGAAGTGCAGCTCTGTCTCTTGTTCAGCTGTTGTGCCAGTGGTTGCACAGCCTTTGCTCTGCCAGGAGCCAGGTTTTCCTGTGTCTTCCCTTCTCAATAGCAAAGCTGTGCTCGCTGAGCCTGTACTTGATCAATCACCATGGTCAGGTAGTTTGCCATGGTGTACTGTCAATTAGCAGTACACTGCATTTTACTTTGTGCTTGTTTGTGATTTCCAATAGGTAATGTAGTTTTGTAATTAACTCGGATTGATTGGACGTTCTGATCCTGAGGCTTTAGTGTGGTAGTCGCATATGTTTGTGAACTCAGTCCCAGAACCAGTTGGATGAGGGGACTCTTATTCCCCCCCCCCCCCCTCTCTCTCTCTCCCCCTTCCCCCCATCTCCCCCCCTTCCTCATTCACCTCCATGGGGTTGACTGTGATGGTGAGCGCCGACTCGTCCCAGGTCTCATCCGCCCCCTTGCTGGACTCCGCCTGCTTGATGTCCTGCTGGTGCGTCAGGTGGATGCGGTAGATGCCTACCACCACCACCACCACTAGGGCGGCGATACACATCACAACCACCACCGTGGCCACTCTGGGCACACCTGGGGGGGACAGAAGGGGGGGGTTTATGGGGAATGTGATGACTGCATTGCTGTCACTCAAGCGTATCAACCTGTAGGTATTAAAAAAAGGGTTTTGCAATGGACCTCGCTGTCTGAGATCATAAGTGGTGTGAATATTTGGATTTTCTTTTTTTTTTTTTTTGTTTTCTATTGAAAACAATGTCTCTCCCCCCCAGACAAACATGTCAGTCAGCACATAATCTCTGCTAATTTCTCACAATTAGGCCTAATTTAAATAACAATTAAACCGTTACTTAACATTTACATCAACCCGCCCATATCCGCAGTCTTCTTCGGGACATCATATGTTTTCAAATGGGTTCAACAGCAGGAAGTGGCTCATTAAAATGTATGAATGCCTCCAAAGCCGGTTATGTTCTGGCTGTGAGGAGCTGTGTGAGAGGAGTCCTCTAAAATACATTGCCTATTTACGCACGCACGCGCGCACGCACACACACACACACACACACACACACACATGCGTGCGCGCACACACACACACACACACACACACACACATACTACTGTACCTTGATTCATAAAAACGGCTTTCAGATAATCCCAATTGATCCAATTCTAGTAGAATTTCTCTTCAGAATGAGTATGATATGCATTTTTTCCCCAGTTGTTTGATTAATGTGTAATTGGCTACAAATACACACATCCACACACATAAACACGCACGCGCACACACACACACACACACACATATTTATGCACAGGGGTTTCCCTTGATCTAAGATGTTTATTTATCTACAGCCTACTAAAATAACACGGTTCCTGCCGTCTTTACTCGAAAGCTGTGCGTGTGTGTGTGTGTGAGCGAGATAGCTAGAGAGAGAGAGAGAGAGAGAGAGAGAGAGAGAGACTTAAAGAGGACTCTTTAATTGATCATTTGATTCACTCTGGTTGCCCTGCTTTTCATACCAAATCTGTGGCCTTTGATCTTGTTCAGAGAGGCTCGGCGGAGGCCCCCTTGAGTAAGTGTTGGTGCCTGCCCACCCCCCCAGCCCCCCACTTCTCTGGTGTACTCCACAGCAACACAGGCCCGCTCCTTCTCCAGCGTTTGAGCGGAAACACTCCAAATGCACTACATCGCTTCTTTTGACTGTAATATCCTGCTCCTGCCATGATTCATGTCCTGCTTTAATCCCTGGCCTGCTGTCTCTAGCCCGGTAGGGACGTTTGGCCAGTACAGGACTGAGAGAATCGGACGGAGCCAGGCTACTTTAATCTAGCTAAAGTAAAAATGTAAAAGTATTGATGTAAATATGGTGAATTTGACCAGGTGGTTCTTATGTCTATCCATTTGAGTGTGTCCCATTTAATTTCTTTAATTCTGTGTCTATACACCTGCATTTACAAGTCTGATGTTGCGACAAACTGGTGTTGCAAATGCATTATTACAATCTTCTAGCATTGGCCTACGAAGTAACTAAAACAAATGTGATGAATAATCTCAGTGTTTCTGGTGTTTGTATTCTTACCTGAGCTATGACTAGGATACAAGTTGTGTATCATGGACGGGTGGACCACTTGCGCGTACTGGGGCGGAGCCACCATATGATTGACATGTTCTCCACCCAATGAACTGTGGAGTAAACTGACCTAGGTGGTGGAAGATAAGAGTAGACGTAATAGAGATTTACTGCATTTTTGGGGCAAATGCTCAACAATAACCACAGTTCGGACACTGGCCTACCTCCAGGGTGAACTCGTTGCTTGTGTAACGTCCGTTGAGTTCCGAGCAGGTGAGCCTAAACCTTCTCTCTGTGAGCTGGTCTGCTGGTGTCCAGTTATGGTAGCGCACTTGTCTGATCACCTGCTCATAATTGGACATGGAGTCCACACCTGCAAATGACAGAGGCAGTGGAAGATTACTATTGTTTGGCTGGCGCACATCAAGCAGTGCTTGGAAACAAAAGCCGTTGCCATGCTGGTGTTAGGGCACGACTGAGACATTATGCACATTGACGCGCTGATAAGCACGTGAGTCACTTTTTGTTCCCTTCCCCTCTCCAGACGCCTTTGCTCATGCAGGATGCAGGAACAAGATGGAGGTCAGGGATTATCTAGTTTGAGAAATTAGTATGCAAACCAAGGCAGGCTCCCCTGTGACTTCATTTACAATGATTAGATAATACAGGCGTGATATTATGAGACCTGTCTTTATCACACATTTATGACACACTTTTCTCTCAAAGGATACAATGACAATACAATGAGAGAAGAAACTGACTATAGAGCAACTGAAAGGTTATAATAAGGCTAGCACATTGCCCTAGCATCTGCTAGGGGAATTAGCTAGCTATTAGCTAATTAGTTTAGCTAGCTCTTAGCTAAACTAAAATGTATCGGTGCTGGACACAGGGCTAACTTTGTCACAGATTTGTACACCCTGCAATACAGTAGGTCATTACCATATATGGACATGTCCAAAATAAGAGAGTGTTGTTGCCATAGCAGCCTACCATATATGGACATGCCGGAGGTGGAGTTAGTGGCATCGAGGTGCTTTCCAAACAGAGTGCTGCGTGGAAGCTGGAGAGACTCGTGCTCTTGGTTAAGCTCATCGCCCAGAATAAGGATGTCACAGTAGTCCAGGTTATGGATGATCTCCTCCAAGACGCCCAGCCCATGAGCTGCATGCACGCACACACACACGCACACACACACACACACGCACACACACACACACAAAGGCAACACAATTGTCACTCGTGCTCTCGCATTACTCCGCAACCCACCGCACACACTGCCGTGAGCAACGGCAGCAACAAGTGCCTCAGCTCTCATCACAGCGGTGGCTATTAGCTACTGGCTGCTGCTCAGCACTTAGCTAAGTCCCTATACTGTTAGCTAGCATCTTCCACAGCGCCAGACACCCTAGGGACAACACCTGCCATGCCCACTTAACATCCCTCCCCCCCAAGGAGAAGGGGGGGGGGGGGGGGTGTGCGGTCTCTGGGATTGAGGAAAGATGGGAAGTGTGTCATGGACACAGCACGTAGCCAGGCAACAGCCTGGCAACAGACAGGACATTCCTCTGAGAGATGTAATGAAAGATTATGGGCCCGGTCATGAAAGGTTCACTGTTAAAGACAGCGGTTAACAGACGCGTTCAGCAGATTAAAGTGTGGAGAAAACAAAGCTGGATGGCTACATCGAGATAGGCTTGAGGAAAGAAAGGTAATGACCACAGCCTAGAGCGATTGTTGGCTAATTGGCCCTCAAAAGAGAAAAGGCCAATAGAAGGGAAGAGAGGGATGGGGTGATGATGAGTGAATACAAAGGTCCAATGGAGGGCGAGCAGGTGATTAACTGCACCCTATAGGAGGTCATTTGATGCACTGCAGAAGAAATGTGTGATTCATCTGCTGTCTTTAACGCCTTGGAGACTGAAGACATGGAGAGAGGCCTGCTTATTATGGAGCTTCATCAAACATTCTCCCCCTCTCTCTCTCTCTCTCTCTCTCTCTCTCTCCCCTCTCCCGCACCCCCCCTCTCACCCCCCCCCCCCCCTCGCTCTCCCTCTCTCTCTGGCTTCCAGCTAATCTCCTCCCGGCTGCGGTCTCTATTTCAGCATCATAAAGTGCTCCGCTGAGTTCTGAAGGCAGTGCAACTTTCTTTTCCTGTTTTGTGCCTCGCCGCCACGCACGATGGAAGGCAAGGGCGCCAGCGGGCTGCTTATCTGCCTCTTAATTGGCTCAGAGCGACGGCGCCCGCGCAGCGCTATGCTGCAGGCAGCCAGCACAGGTCGTCTCATTTCTGCGACGAGACTAAAGTCAGGGGGATTTATATGTTACCCCCATTTGCTGCTGGTCAAGTCACACAGCCTGAAGAATCAATTAATCGGCAGGGGGGCCTGCTGGTCACAACAGCTGCCAGATAGAAGGACACGACGTTAGCAAGCTTATACCAGTAAACCGATACCAGCAGGAGCTGGGAGAGCTCACTCAATATATCGGTTAGGCCAGCAGAGCCTCTTGGAGCGCAGAGCTATACTGCTTAAACTGCAGGATTAGCGACACTGAAAATGGGAACTCAACATGAATTGCATAACGCTCTCTGGTGTGTAGAGGCGTATAGCATATCAATATGTGCAAAGAGCAGAGCAGAGATACTGTAGAAACCACCGGCAAACGGTCTGATAAACCAACTTTAACTCTACCTTGAACAAGGGCACCCATGTGAACAGATGGAAGATTGAAACATTCAACACAGCTGAATTGCTGTCTCTTGACATGTTATAAAATGTTAAGTATTCTCAGAAGAGTTTTTCGAAGGCGAGACAGGTGGTACATCATGGTCTAAGGGACTTCATAAATCAGTGAACACATTATCAATATGAAAGATCTGCTCAAATATTCAGCAATGTGTGCTTCAGCTGTTAGCATGAATCTCCCGATTGGCGATAAGTGGCTGGTAATTTTTTTTTTTTTAAACCACATATTAGCGTCTTCATGTCTTTCGTTTAACACGTGAAGATGGCTTCGGCATCTTAGATTTTAGAAAACCATCTGTTTGGAGAGCCACTTCTCTATTCTGGTGTCCCACTTATGATTTCATAGAATGATTTATCTGTGTGTGTGTGTGTGTGTGTGTCATTGCAGGCACTGTGATTTAAATTGCAGATGTAATTTAACATTTTTTTGACTCTCCATTTTCCTGTTATGCACTGGGTCTTTCTGTGCGGTGCCAATGGGTTAACGCAAATGGACACCCATATTGCACGATTACATCTGCCATGGTAATTTCACCATTATGCTGCGTTATCTGCACACCAGGAAGGTTCTGTGTGTGTTGGGTACCTGTGTGTTGGACGGAGGTGGCGCTCACAGTGCTGATGATGTGCAGGTCCTGGAACAGAGGCAACCCCCCGGCAGCTCGCAGGTCAGAGGCCGGTCGGCTCAGCCGGTCCACCCCGGCGATGGTGATCCTGGGTTCACTGGGCTGCTGCACCAACACCACCGCATCCACGTCAGGGATGGTGATGCATGTGTCCTCCCCAAAGCATCTGCGCCATCGCCATCGCCGGCGGGAGGGGGGGAGGGGGGACGCAGGCATGAGAGAAGAGGGTGAGATGGCTTCAGCAGGGTATCATTGGTGCACATTAGTATACTGGTTTCATTTGTATTGTAACTGACAATCCCTTACATACAATATCTCATCCTGCTGTCAAATGGATGTGAATGAGTGGCAGTATAGGCCGGCTTCAGGTAGGTTCAAAATGAGTACATTCTGGCTGGTGGGTGCAGATAATTAAATACTGACAGTTTAGACAAGGCAGACAAAGGTTGTACACGTAACCTAATTAACAATGAAGCACAGCGAGTTGGAACAGTGAAACAGAAATCACAGGGAAACACGACTAACGAGTTGGTACCACGAGACAGTCAACAGTTACAGATATACAGTATTAGCGTGTACAGTGTGCTGTACTATTACAGGTGAAAGCAGGGATTCTGGAGACATATTGTTGATATTTGAACTCAATCAACAGGAACGCCTCTCCCTTCAATGCCATAGGGTGCTTCATCAAACGCTCCAAGGCTGGGAAGTATCAGTGCAGTCAGCACCACGTTTGTTCCCATTTACAGAGCCTGGGCTGTATAGAAACAACAGACTATTTTTCAGCAGTCACACAGACAGGGCAGTTATTATTATAGCGGACTGTGATGTTCACGAAATTTAACAAAAAGTGTATTATAGTAGCTTATAATCGCTGAGTCTTCGCAGCACCTATAATTTGTGCTTGCAATTAAAACAGCTTGTGTTTTGTTTGCTTATGTTCTTTGTACTGTATCTTCTTGTACTGTTTATTTGTATTCTGTTGTGTTCTGTCTGAGTGACAGCTTATAATTGGCCATATTCAGACAACTCTTAATGGAGCAGCACAGCTGTCTACCTTACACGACCTAGACTATAACTGAGAGAAAAATAGCAAATCAAGCACATAGATGCAGTTTACCCATCAAAACAATGGAGAGAAAAAAAGAGACAACACTAAACAGACATTAAAATGAGTGTGAGAAGGATAGAAATGCTTGAAAGAGAGGGAAAAACAGCAACCAAAGGGGTGTATTTAGATTTCACCCATGTGTCTTTCAAGCTCACAATCATCTGTCAATAGGAGGGACACTCGTGCTTTCCTTCCCTGCTGAGCCAAAGAAAGCAATAATAACAAGCTGATTTTGCTGTAAAACATGTTTTCTCACCTCCACTGGCTTTGTACACTTGTACAGTCAAAATCATTATCAAATATACTTTTCTGTTTGTCAGTATCCAACTGGCACTCTCTCTCTCTCTCTCTCTCTCTCTCTCTCTCTCTCTCTCTGTCTACATCTCAGCTTTGTATATAAATCGTGTTTGAGACAAACCGGATTTCGCTGCGTATGGTAATCTCTCCTCTTCGCTACAGCATTGATCCCTGGCGATGTGTGTCGGTTGCGGTGCTTTGCTGTTGTTGTGAGCAGCGGGAGACACGCTCCTCGATGCAGAGAGATTGCTGCGTGGGTCGCACAGCCATAGCATAAAACAAATGGATCCCATCCAATTTAATTAGGAAGGAGTATGACAGGGGGAGCCTAAAAGGCCGTCGCGGAGATTAGCGCTACTTACTTTTATTTTCCCGATGCCTGCAGTAATTGCGGTTATTAGGCATCAGCGCAAAACATGTTTTAATTGTGTTACAGGCAATTAATTAGCAACCCAGTTTATTTGTTAGTGGTGCTGCTGACCCTCGCGATGGTGGCATGGCGGGACGTGGCATGGCGGGAGGCTATGTTTCGGCTTTGTTATTGAGACTGCTCTGGATGAAGTTCTACACCAACGCATTCAGAGGCCGGTGCCTCGATACGATCCTGGACAGACACCATGTGTGCGCAGCGACTCATCCCACATACACACACGTACTGTACATTCACACACACACAAAAAGATCCACATACGCACACATGACAGCCTGTTGTCTAGGGGGGGAAAGAAAAGAAAACTTTATTACAACATTAAGCAGCATCTCAAGTTCAGCCGTAATTATAATAATGTATTCTTTGATAATTGATGCGCCTCTAGCCCAAATGCTTCCTCTCACCCCCACCCTCCTGAAGCTCATATGCCTGCACACCCACACACACACATTCACACACACATGCACACACACCCACACACACGTGCACGCACACACACACACACACACACACACACACACACGTGCACGCACACACACACACACACACAAACACACACGTGCATGCACACACACACCCACGCAAACACACACACGTGCACGCACACGCACACGCACACACACACTCTCTCTCTCTCTCTCTGTCTCTCTCTCTCTCTCTCTGTCTCTCACACACACACCAGCAGTTGTTCCTCCCGCTGTGTTAGTTGAAGTTCTGTGGCCCGCGGCCATGCATGGAACACAACAGGGGGGCGGAGAGCACACACCCAGAGCTGTGCTGCAGGGGTCTACACATATTTAACACCATCATCAATATGAATCAGTCCCAGATACACAATACCAGCATCTCTCTCTCTCTTTCTCTCTCTCTCTCTCTCTCTCTCTCTCTCTCTCTCTGTCCTTCATTCTCTCTCTCTCTCTCTCTCTCTCTCTCTCTCTCTCTCTCTCTCTGTCTTTCATTCTCTGTCGCTCCCTCTCCACCATCTCTGTCTGGGTCTTTCTTTAATTTCTTCCCTTTCTCTTTGCTTCTATGTCAGTCCTCTGGCCAATTCCAGACAGAATTATTAATACGTGTCATGGAAATGTGAAAACTGGCCCCAGGTGGCGACAGGGAACAGGAAAATGGCGGATGGAAGAGAAAGGAAAGAGAAAAAATGACTGTGAGGGAACATTTATCAGGCTATGATTAAAACTGTGTGTGTGTGTGTGTGCGTGCGTGCGTGCATGCGTGTATGCATGCATACAAATTCGGAGACATGTAACTAAGGGAAAGAAACAAAAACATTTAGGAAAAGAAATAAATAAATAAAACGAAAAAGATAGGAATACAAATTAAAAGGAAGACCAAATCCAAATGTAATGAATGAAATAACTTTTTCCCCAGCTATCGCCCCGCCCCCTGGTATTTGTTGCTAAGGCGGCATCGCTGTACATACTGAATGGATGTGGAGATGTGCAAGTGTCTGACGCCCGGCGTGGGGAACTGGCGAGAGTTTATATAGGAGACCTTTCTAACGGCTGCATTCATGTTCTCCAAGTCCTCCCCTTCCATCACCACGATCGACTGGGCTGGGTTAAAGTGGAACTAATGGACGGAGAGAGAGAGAGAGAGAGAGAGAGAGAGAGAGAGAGAGAGGGAGGGGGGGTGTAGGGGAAGAGAGACCTTAAATTAACAGAAAAACGAGGGAGCATTGATGGCTATACTAGGGAGTGCATCAGTAACACCCACTCGCTTGCATTAGAGACAACACTAACAAGCTCAGAACAGCTTTAATCATAAACCCACACAGATGCAGACAGTGGAGGAATTTGCTAGGAACAATGAGGACATGAAATACAGAGCCCAAAGGAGTGGCACGATAGTAAAACGTTAACCCTGTCTCTATTCTGCCTGTGTGTGTATGTGTGTGCACGCGTGCCGAAGCAGCTGCAGCTAATGAACGTATCCATTCTGATAGCTAATGGGTCCAATACACTAGCCTAAGGCTGTAGCCCACTGACCCTGACCTGGCCAGGGTCAGTGGGCCCTCCCTGTGTGTGTGCTGTCCTAATATCCTCCATGCATCCCCAAGGCCCCCCTCCACCCTCCAGCTGCGGGGCTAAACCACGTCCCTAAGCCCCCTGTGGACTTAGAAGAGCCGGGCGATCGCAGCGGATGAAAGCAAAATGAAATTGCTCTCCAAAGATAAAGGCCTAGGAAGGTTTATCCACCCCGCCTCCTCCTCTTCATTCACTCCATCCCTACACCATTTCAATACTGCACCTCAACTCCTCATAAAGCCACATAGCACATGCACACCGCAATGTTAGAGACACAGCAGGGAGAGCGAGAGAGAGAGAGAGAGAGAGAGAGAGAGAGAGAGTAGAGATATAGATAGAGGGTAGAGAGAGAGAGAGGGAGAGAGGGTAGAGAGAGAGAGCGAGAGAGGAGAGAGAGAGCAAGGGTAGAGAGAGAGATAGAGAGACAGAGAAGAGAGATATTGAGAAAGAGAGAGAGAGGGGCGCCTTTGGGTCTACACAAACCCCATCCATCTTCTCTGTCCTCTATCTCTCTCAGTGGTAGGAGATGGAAGAGCTGAGCCAGGGAAAGTGAGAGAGAGAGAGAGAGAGAGAGAGAGAGAGAGAGAGAGAGAGAGAGAGGGGCGGGGGTATTTTGAAGGAAGCCAACTGGTGATTTAGTTAGGGGTGAATCTAAGAAATAGCACCCATCCTTTCTGTCAATGGGGATATGGATCTGTGCGTGTTACAGTGAGTTAGTGTGTCGGTACTATTATTGTTTTTTTATTGCACTTTTGACCTTGTTTAAGTTTGCCTGTGTTTTTGTGTGTGAGCCTGTTTTTAACATGAATTTGACCTTGTTTATGTTTGCCTGTGTTTTTGTGTGTGAGCCTGTTTTTAACATGAACAGACAACCTATTATAGGTATTTGCATACATGCATGTGTCTCCACAGCGTGCGTGTGTGTGTGTGTGTGTGTGTGTGTGCTAGTTTGTTTGTGTATATGTGTGTACTGTACCTTGATACTCTTGTCCAGACTCTCCAGGGAGTTAATGTCCAGGCCTTCCTTGCATGCCTGCAGACAAGAGATGACCTTCTGGCTCTCGATCTTCCCTGGCCGGATGGTCAGACCTGACAGACTGCCCCGGAAATACTGGGTAAAGCGTGGCTTAGTTACCTCTCCACCTGCACACACCATGGGCACATACACACACACACACACACACACACACACACCGAGACATGCACACGCACGCATGCACACACACACACACGCACACACATAGTACAACATTACTTTTAAAAGGCCATTCTGACAGATGAATGTGAATTGATCAGTAGCGTGTGATTTTAAATATTTCTACCTACTGTAACTTCGACAAGATTACTACATATGTATTAGATAGAATGTTGAACAACCAAATAACCAAACATCTATTAAAACAAGAAAAACAACGCGGCACGAAGCTATTACAGAGTTGTCAGGATTTGTCCAGCAAAACAAAGTAGCTAATTTGCTCTAGAGGCTAGTGTTTTGCCTTACCAGACACTGCAGATTTATCATCAGTAAAAACAACATATTTCGCTCTTGTAATACCTTCATGGCAAAGGATGCAAGTTTTAGGAGAGCTTTACTATGCTGTAATTTAATGCCCATTTTAGTATTGCTGAAGTGCAGAAGGGCAAGCTGTTTCATTTCTAAAATGCACCGACGGATGTGCAGTAACTCGCACCGGCAGCTAGGGTGTGTCTACATGTGTGAGTGTGCAAAGGTGCTGCCCAGCACACCTTTAAAAAGACACCGGTATAGAAAAGTTTAGCACATTTGGAAGAAATTCCTCTGAAAGGACACTAAATTGCCAGCACTACAGCCAGAGACCTTAACACAGATCATTAGCTAAAAAGGTTACCGGCGCCAGGTATCAAAACATCACCTTTCCCGTAGTCCAGCTCCCTTGCCACTGCTATCTGTGATTTACTGCCCCTCCCCCACCCCCACTGACGTCCACATAGACATATGCTATCCGTTTATGCTGGAGAACAGGTAAGGCTCCCGTACAGAGGGAGAACGAGGGGGAGCAGGGGTGCAACGGTCGACGTAGGGTTACTGAGACGCGGCGGAGCGGCGCTAGCGATGCGCTAAAATGAAAGCGCTGATGGCTTCACTTTGCCCGGGCCAGCCTTTACACAGCGTCAGCGCCCTCTGTGGTGCTCAGCGTGCCGCATGTCCTCCATGCGTTTCCACCGCTCTGGTCCCTTTCTGACTGCGTCTCCCAAACGGCATCAAAGATGGATGAGGGAGCGCCGAGCTCAGAAATAGGATCATTACTTTCGTGTGAGCGTGCGTGAGAGTCTGTGCGTGGCCTCCGGCCATGAGCCGACATCTTTGCATGTATGGCGAGCTGTGGCGGAGAGAGAGAGCGAGAGAGAGAGAGAGAGAGAGAGAGAGAGAGAGAGAGAGAGAGTAGCAGAGTGTGTGATTAAGTGATAGGAGGGTGGTGGAGGGAGAGGAAAAGAGTCCTAGCCTGCGCTCTCTGACCGCCCCACACGCTCTGTGCCACTCCTACAGGTCAGAGACTAAATACAGGCTGGCTGAGCACTTATTCTCTGAGGAAGAGGAGAGATTAAGGGGCGGCCCTTCTATTAGAAAATAGGAGAGAATCAGAACATACCAAAACACACGATGGGGAATTGTGTGTGCTTGGACGTTGCCTGGAGACACGCTGGTCATGACAAATAGAAAATAACCATTACAGACTCTGACGGAAATACAAAATGTCATATTATTCACTCACTCGCCATTGTTTTAGTACAGACATGAAACAGAAATGATGGTTTGATCAGTAATATCTGAGAGAAAGCCTTTTAACAGTTCTACAAAAAGCCTTAGGTGCATCAAAGTGCAGAATCTTTATTTATACATTGTTAAAAACCACTCTGAGGTGGTATAGAAGTCCACTTTCGCAAAACAACGAGCTCATCTTGGCTACCACACAGCGTTCATTATATGTGCTAGGCGGCTAAACCTGAGCACTTAGCAAAGGCAATCTGCTGTGGCTTTAGAAATCTTTACTGTCGAAATAGTAGTACAATAGAAAAGGAGGAATAGTCTCTGAACTCGATATTCAGCTTCAGGCCAATAGAATCCTCCTAAGGGGTTGGAGCTATCAATGAAAGATAGAACAGAGGGGTGAAGATGAAAGGGGCTTGAGCTGGCCCTCCTCTACCCCCTGTAGAAAGAAGATATATCTAATCTCTATCGGAGGCTAAGCATCATTAAGCACACTCTGATTCTCTCATTTGGGATATCAAACGAACAGTGTGCTGCACTGTAAGAAAAAGTGTCCCTTTTCTATTTCTGTCCAGTTAATGCCAGCCATCAGTTCAGTGGAGACAGTTTAACTGTGCCTCGTCTTTCAAACTGTAACCAGTGTTCCTTTTAATCACATTGTTCATTCAAGGCTGGGGAGAAAATGTCACGCTGAATGGGTCCTATAGTGTGTACAAATCATTAAGCCATAATTACAGTGGCTGTGGTAGCACATCTTAAATGTAAACCATCGTTCACTTTCCATGTAAACTCAATCTAGAATTATCGTTCATTAATGTGCGTTTTGTAGAAACAATGCTGTAGGCTTTTAAAATGTTATTTAGATCTGCAAACAGAATGCAAAACACTTGACATGCCAGATTAATTGTTGACACAAGTCCATCTGGGGAGCTGTACATTGAAACTGTTTGTGAATGGCAGTACATTCAAAAAAATAATTGGCAGTTGATTGGATGAACCATCTGGTCATTTTAGCTGTCGGCACACCTAAACCACGCACGTATAGCTATCAATACGACGCTGAAAGTTCAGTTGCTACTCGGACACATTCAAAATTATTCCTAGGCTTTCAAGACTGATTCTCACGACAAAATTAAACTGAAGCTAATGAAGGCTAGTATATTCTGGCTAATTCAGAGAATATTTTGTTCTGCTCGACCACAGCTCCCATTGTAACCAGTCAATCCCGACCGGGACACAAACCCTGGATTAAGAGGCAGGAACCTTAGCAAGAAAGACTAAAGTCCAAGGGCTCTAGCGTGGCTAGAGCGTCCTTGAAGTGTCGGAGAGTCAGGTTAACGTACGGTAACTTACTGCACGGCACCAGCGGCTTGCCACCGTTACATGAGCACCACGATGTCGTAACCTTGTAACTATTAGCACCAGCCACACACCTTGCCAGCAGGCTCCTACTGTCAGCTGCACATCGATCTGGGAGGGATGGATGGGCCAATCGTCCGTTACCAAGTAGGGGTCGTAGGTCACTCCGTCCACATAGAGTGTCACCACTGGAAATGCCACATTGATAACGTAGTAGTGCCACTCTTTGTCACAGATCTAGGGAGACGTTACAGAATAAAATATGTCATTATGGAATTGATATCTGCTTATTGCTTAGTTAAGAATTTACTATATTATATTATGAGCATGGTGTCCTAATATGAATACATTCATGATGACATTTGAGCAAGTCAGATGACGTGGATGTGATTTGATTAGGCAGGGCCAACAGCAATGAGATTGGAACATTTTGAAGGGTTTACTCCTCAAATATGACCAATTTATAATCATTTTAAAGTATTGCCAATTTGAGTTCCCCAAATTGGAAGCAATGCAAGTTACAGATCAACAGATGACTACAACCTGAGTGATTAGTGGCCTACATGTGTTGAGTGATGTGCTTATTGACTGAATATTGATGTGACATCAGTCTAATGAATGCTACACACAGAGGCAGTGCTATTTCTCTGGATGTCTATTTTAACATGGGGAGCAGATGGAGCCATGCTTGTCATTAAGCAGCCATTGATGGTGTTTTAATAGGTGTCCTGTCGGGAGAGGGTGGCTGAGATGGTGGTGGGGGTCACAGCCTGGGGTCTACTGGGGTGTGTCTGCTGAGACACCCCACTAGGAGGAGGGAAGCCTAAATGGAGTGCTAATGGCAGCACCCTGCACGGGCAGCAGATGGATGAGCTGTCTGTCGGCTGTGTCTCTGCAGAGCACAGAGATACATCAGTCAGACGAGTGTGAACGTGCTCGCTCACGCACACGCGTACGCCAACACGCATGTACACATGCACCGGAAACAATGTAATGCTTGTTCGAAATTCTCCCGAACAAGCATTACATATAGTTCAGTTTATCTCTCTTGTTTTCTCTTTGTTTTTCCCTCTGTCTCGTGTGAAACAGAATGCAGGTACACACACACACGCACGCAAGCACACACACGCACGCACGCACGCACGCACACACACACACAATCTACTCACACACTTCTAATCAGTGCTCTCCAGGCCGTCCTTGAGAGCAGTGCAAAAGTTGAGAGGCCTTTGACTGATGTGCCCCCCCCCACACACGCACACACACAATACATGCACGCACGCGCACACACACACACAAAGAAACACAGAGCCATCTGTCAGTCTGTGTTTCTATCTGTCTGTCAGAAACTATAATTTCTTCATCCATTCACAAAAAAAAACAAAAAAAAAACGCATGCATGCACACCACACACACACACACACACACACACACACACACGGAAAGGTTGGCAGATGGACATGCACGCACATACACACACAAGCTGTACCGGCAGACTGACAAGTAATATCGTGCGCTGGCTGCTACAGTGGTTGTTGGTGCCATAAGTGTTCTGCAAGACAGCAGCCGGCATCTCCCTCTCACCACTGCATTTCTGTCTCCCCCTCCTCTCTCTCTCTCTCTCTCTCTCTCTCTCACCCATTGGTCCCTCCCATTCCTCTTTGTCATGTATATAGCTGGAGGCCCGATGCGGATCATGTGACACTAATGTCGGAACACTTTTGGACATTGCTGTGTGCCTCGCTGTGTGCTTTAATTGGCTGAAGTTCTTCCATCCTTGTTTCATCCTCTCTCTCTCTACGGCTCTCTCAGTTCCTCTCTGCTTTATTGTAGGCTTTGAACGTTTTACTCCTGGGAGCGGCGTCTATAGCACACAGTGGGCGGGCGCACAGTTCACCTCTTAGCCCTCCTATTGCCTCCTGGGACAGGCAAGCACTTAGCCCTGGGTAACCTCCACCTCTCTAATGAAGAGGTCTCCAGAGGCTGCCGTGCTTTTGCAGCAGATAGAGGCTTTAATCAGACCCATTCACTTCCACTGCTTCACGGAGGTGAGCTCTAGCAGCTGGCCAATTGGTAAACACACTTCGCATCGATGGGTGTGGCCTAGGGCGGCCATCTTGTCTAATTGATATTGATGAGACGGGGTGAGGTTTCTCTTAGGATGTGTGTAAACACACATGGACTGGATTGCATTGGATCGCCTCTTTTAACAGATTGGGCGCTCCGCCCGCTGAAGCCACGGGCGGCATTTCAAAGAGAGCTCTGCCCCATGCGGAAGCCAGAGGCTGCTGGGTGATTTCCACTTCCAGGCTTCTGAAGATCATTCGATCCCCCCGGGGGAGGTCTGAGCTTGCTAGACTGGCAGGGGTTGATTGCTCACCGCTCAGGCAGCTAGTCTGGGGATGCTGCTGAGATGAACATGTGTGTTTGTTCGTTCACGTTCACGTAGTAATAATAGTGTAACATTCGTTTTATTAGTGTAACTGCTATTGAGCAGTAAACACACATACTGTAGTAGAGACTATGTGGGTTGTGACATCAAACATCTGACAGTTGCCAGTGTACACTACTAGAATAGTATAGCCGAGCCAACAAGGACAGCTAGGTGTGGGAGTGATTCCTACATTTTTGTTTACATGGTTTGATCTCGGCTGCTCACTTACATGCGTTTGGAAACACCTGTCATGGCAGGGGTTTCATCAGCACCACAGAATCAAAGGCTCAGCCTACACAGTAAGTCAAAACCAAGGAGTGTAATGAGATTATGCTAAGTGGATGCTTGTCTAGAACATTATTAATGCTTGGGAGATACGGTGCACAACTTTACTTGGAAGGCCTCCATTTGGATGACTGTGTGTGTGTGTGTGTGTGTGTGTGTGTGTGTGTGTGTGTGTGTCCAGGCTATCAGAGATGAGTGCCGTTGCCTTAGGACTGGAAATAGCTCATGGTCCAACTGTCTGTTAAGGTACTAGCTCAGAGCTACATGCTACTAAAGCATGCCGCAGGGCACTGTGCCTGTGCATATATTGTGTGTTTGGAGTGTTTGTGTGTGCGTGCACGTGCGTGCGTGCGAGAGAGAGAGAGAGAGAGAGAGAGAGAGAGAGAGAGAGAGAGAGAGAGAGAGAGAGAGAAGGGAAAATAGAGAAATGTCCGCAATGCCTCCAGGGATGGTCTCACACACAACAATCCGTGTGTCACTGTCACGGCAGGAGGAACGTCACAGCCAGCTCTAGCTGCCTTCATCATACAAAAACAGGCTCCTATTCTCAGCTCTCCCCACTCTGCTCCATCACGTGCAAATTGACAGAGAGTAGGAACAAAGGAAATAAATAAGCATGCAAACAAAAGAGAGGAGAGAGGGAGAGAGAGAGAGAGAGAGAGAGAGAGAGAGAGAGAGAGAGAGAGAGAGAGAGACGTACAGACTGTTTTTTTCCTTGGCCCAAGTGATGATGGGGTCTTTGCTGTCTCTCTCTCTCTCTTTCTCTCTCTCACTCTCGCTTTCTCTCTCTCTCTCTCGTTCTCTATTAGAAACAGCGGGGGTGTGTTGCCTCGAGTCCTTTGTCAGTGAAACACTTACAAAGACCGGACTATCTCCTCACCTGTACACCCCTTACTCCCCACTCACACATTCAGAGTGAGGGGTAAGATCATTTGTGACCGGAAGGAAAGAGGGAGTGGTTATGTGGATGAGAGCAGAAGGGGAGCCGAGCGGAGAGGAGAAGTGAGGAGAGGAGGAGAGGAGAGGAGAGGAGAGAGAGAGAGATAAAGAGAGAGAGAGAGAGAGAGAGAGAGCGAGAGAGAGAGAGAGAGAGAGAAAGACAGAGAGAGTTTATGCTTATTTGATCCCCCCCCATTATTAATATATGCATTATTTTATTGTAAAATGCTTTGGCAATATTGTTCATCATAACATTAATGCCAATAAAGCACATTGAATTCATTTGAATTCAACTGGGAGAGATTTGAGGCTGTGTCTGTCTATCTGTCTGTCAGTATTTGTCAGGCTTCCAGACGGACCCACAAACAACACCGAGCAGCCAATCAATGATGGCAAACATTTTGGTCCATCACTACTTGCAGCCAATCCAATTTGTAACACCCAGTCTCATCTGCTACACTTCTGAGGCATAAGCATTGCTGAGAGCACAGTTGAAAAGTTGTTCTTTGTGACAGCGTATTGCAGTAAAGCATTGTCTGTAAACCAGCAAGCCATTAACAGAAATGGTGTGTGTCAATAGTTGGAGTGTCAAAAATATGGAGTTTACATGATCAAAATACAAAATACTGTGTGAAGAAACACAGACCATGTGTGTGTGTATGGTGTACTTAAAGGTGCCTATGAATTACCGGCTGGCAAAACGGTCTAATTAGAGTGGCAATTATAGAGACGCTCCCAGCTGAGATTGGGAGTCAACAGCCAAATGACCTCTCTACCAGCTTGTAATGGGCCACACACACACACACACACACACACACACACACACACACACTTATAACAAGGCCATTTTACTGTGAGTGATCACAGCGCAAGAGATTTTAGTAAAATAGTACAATAAATACAGTATAATTTTATTTTTCCAATATAACTGGTTTATTAGAAATTAGAATTATAAATGTAGACAATTTATAAAATGATTGCAAGTGTGTTGAGCACACAAAGACAGAGAGAGATAGATAGAGAGATAGATAGATAGATAGAGAGAGAGAGAGAGAGAGAGAGAGAGAGAGAGAGAGAGTGAGAGAGAGTGACTGTACAGACTTCTAATTCCATCCAGGTGCTGTTTGTGAAGACATTGGAGTTAATCACGTATCAGAAGAGGTGTGAAGAGGTATGTGAAGTACTAGTTTCCTTAGTAAATCCCCATGAATATATCAGTTATGTTACAGGAACAAAAGTGGAGGCCAAAGTTAGGAGGCAAGACTGAGACAGTTATAGCATTTAGCTCGATTTGATTTAGATTTATTTTTTCTTTTCTTTTTTTTACACTTTGGCTCTCATGAAAAATGTGTTTGAAATAAGGCTATATAAGTTGTTTAGGCCATGAACAGCCACACCCAAATATGACTACTTTCCTTCACATTGTGACATATCAGCAGATGTGCTTGAACAATGATTTGTCCAAATTCATTCTTTGTTGCGAGCAATTCTGCTTTAGTAGTGGCAAGCTGTTTTCCAGTCTGAAGTCAGTAAGCACTCTTACAGTTCCATTCTTACAGTTCAATTTCTTACAGCTCTTTTTATCTATTCAGAGGGAGAAAAAAAGCCCCTCGGTATTCCTTCTATTCCTGTCCTCGCCATAGTTCCTCCTTGGGTATAAACACAAACAAGTATCAACACAGCCTATCACCTGCAGCAGCTGTCAAACTAGCAAACACAACTCAAGACATGCAGTTGCAAAGTGCCAGCAATTGTCTGGACCACAGCCAGCTATGCTGTTAAATGCTGTAGTGTGTAGTACCGGATAGAGCTGGCATTAATATGGCAGAGCTAGTTGTCTACTGGAACTGATAGCTTCTATGCAAACATGATAATATTGCAGGGGAGCTGGCTGAGTCGTCGAGGGAATGCAGGCGTACTGGTGTGTGAGTGGAGGTAGCCGTAAACAGTGAGTGCTGAGGGACTGATAGTGTGGCTGAGATGCTTGATAGAAACAAGGTCCCACAGGTCTAAACTGCTGTCAGCGTAGCAACATAGCTCGACTGCGGTGGCAAATAAGTCCAACAGCGGACCATCTCGTCTAGTGTCTTGCTACATCCATCACACCTCCTCTAGATTATCTAGCACCTGACAACACCTCAGCCTCCTATTCGCCACATTTACCAGCCCGCACTACAGGCTTGCTGGGCCTCCACCATTCTGTCAGAACCTCCTCCTCCATCCATCTCCCGCTATACATGCTCTCTCACACTACCTAACATATTAGGCTATGGTGGACCTAAAGCACAAACACACACATCTTCACTGCACCTAAGTCATAGGTCTTAGAAACTGTTTGGATACAGCAGAAAGCCAGAGAGGAAAGTTGTGAGTGTTCGGCCAGAAAGTTAAGACAAATGGGAAGGGAAAAAAGCTATAGCGGGAGGGAAGGTGCAAGGCTAAGGGAATTGGTGTGAGGAGAGGGTATTCACTGAAGCCATTTGTGCCAGATTAATATGATGTATGGCGCCGAGAAAGCTACTCTTACCGAGCTATTGTTTTCTCTGATTGTGCTTCTCTGCTCACTTCTAGCACAAAGTGATCACAAAGAGCTTCACTTTGTTTAATCCACAGACAACTAAACAAACACACATGCACACACACACACACGCCTTGAACAGCACATATTGTATGCATGTACCTTACACTATACACAAATAAACACATTCACATGCATGCCCACACACACTGTGTACAGGCACATTCTGTCTAACAGACACACACGTCTAATAAAAGCCATTTCTCCTCCAGTGTCATTTATAGGTTCCTCAGCCCAATTTCCACAAAACCTGCTTGTCACTGTATTAATATATATATATATATATATATATATATATATATATATATAAAGAGAGGATGTGAACCTAATAAATATGAAGGCTGGGATAATGCCTGCTGTTGCAAAACCATGCCCCAAACTGACTAGGTAAATTTGAGATAATATCACATTGTGTTCTGAATGGTGTATTGCAATGTTTACTGTGCTTATTATGGTAATGTGTGTCCAGTGTCATCCTGTCTGTTGCAATCATGAACATTCGCTACTACAACCCCTTGCCAAGCTCGCTTCTTGAGTCTTACCAGTCACAGCAGGGAATTGAGTTGATCAGATTATGGTGGTGTCTGTACATGGCCTGACCATTGTCTGTCCATACCAGATATCTGCCTGCCAGATTTTTTGATTAAACACAGCTTAGTGTGTATTTGTGTATTTGAGTCCCATGTTGTTACAGTCAAATGCAGGGGTGGGAAATATTTGTCATTGGGTGGCCACATTCAAAATTACAGAGAGCATTGTGGGTCACATTACTTTTTTAACCAAAATGTTTAAAAAAAACAAAAAAAGATAACTGTTAACTTGCATTTCCCATGCAACACCATCATCATAATCTAATTTAACAATTCACTTTAACAATGTTTTTTTTCTTGTGCAGCAGTAAATAAGTAAAATAATCTGCAGAGCTGATCGATTTTGTTTATATTTTGTATTATGTGTTATGTTATTTTGTTATTTATCAAATATTTGATGTATCGCGACAGAATTCTGACAGAACGTATCAACTGTATGAATGTATTTGATATTTTGTCCAGATCTGGACAAATGTGTACCCTGCATCTAGCCTTGCATAACGTGTCTTGTGATGTGTGTGCTATACAATGTGTGTCGTATGCAATTACAAATAAATGTACATCACCGTACTTACTTTATATAATAACAAAACTGGTACAGCTTACAACAACAAAATATAACACAAGTATAACAAAATAAAAAAAGGTGTTCACGTTATTTGCAGAATAATAGTTATTTATTTATCTATCTAGAAATGTTACAATCAGTATTCCCCTACAACCACCATATCAACAAGATATGAAACAAGTCAGTGATTTGTTCCATCTTAAGTAGGCATGCCTGCTCAAGGTAGAATTCCTCACAGGGCCCGTTCTTACGCAAGTCTGTTTTGTCTTCCTGCTCTGATTTCATAGCTACAGGCTTGTTTGGCATCTCAGTTTGTCTCCCTATATCCCTGCATGACTGTATCGATCTTCCATCTGTCCATCACCCTGTGAGTTGTTCTTGTGTGGTTGTGGGTGTGTGAGTGTTTGTGCGACATCTGCATTCCAAAGTAAGAGTCCAGTGTGTTTGATTGGGTGGAGGAGCTGTCAGTGTGTCTCCCCTATGCTGACGTGTGTCTCCAACGGCGAGAAACTCTCCCAGTCAGGCTCTTGTTTTTCTCTCCCCACACCGTCATTCTATCTTTATATTTTCCTCACTCTCTGCTCCCCATCCTATCGTTCCTTGACTGCTCTCTCCCCTTCCCTCCTCTTCCAGTGTCCATCATTCTGTCCGTTTGCAGCTATTGATTTCTGCTGTCAATAATATGCTCAGGCTGAATACAAACAAGGCAATTTGCATGAGTGCTAATCAATAGCAAAATCCAGCGATGGCTAAAGTACAGGTTGATCCACTTTGTGCGTGTGTGCGTGTGTGTGTGTGTGTGTGTGTGTGCGTGCGTGCACGCGTACATATGTGGCAAATGTGCACAAGCTCAAGTGAATGACGAGAGGTTTACAATTTAAATTATATGTTGTTATTGTATGTCTCTGTGCATAATGCATGCTTTTGTGTGTGTGTGTACGCGTGTTTGGTCTCAGAATAGAAGAAAATATTACAGGTAAAATATTAAACCATTCTCTTTGAGACTATAAGTGCTCTTCAAACAGATATCCAGGAACACCCTTGAATTGTGTGTTTGTGTGTGTGTACACCATGCTTTTTAGCACTAGTTGGCGTAGTGAAGCTCTAAATTTAGCAGGCTCTTTAGTAGGAGTCATCTATCATTCAACACAAACTCTCCCATGAGGCGGGAAAGTGTGTGTGTGTGTGAGAGAGAGAGACAGGGAGAGAGAGAGAGAGAGAGAGAGAGGATAGAGAGAGGTACAGATCGTTTAGACCCTTTTATCAGTACCAAGGATTCTTGCTCCCTATACAATGTAACAGTGATCTTCTAACCAGGTCCAAAAGCCTTTTACCTCACCTCTTAGACGTAAAAATAAATAAATAAACAAGAGTAGAGGTTTTGTGCTTTTAACAAGAATAGCTTCCATTCTGGTGTGTCAGTTGGAGAGCTCATAAATGGATGAAGTCAGTCCAACAGCCCACTCTATATGAATCACTCGCCATGTGTTATTCTTTTGATTCATTTGACTAGAATTTTGCAAAGAGAAAGAAGCCAAAAAATAGTGCCACCATTTGCACCCCCTTCATTTCCATGCTTGATACTGTTTGTGGGTGTTATTAAATCCAATTGGTAATACTTGGTGCTGAAGCCACCATCTGGGAGAATGAGCATGTACACCATATTGCTACCCTTGCCCAACACAACACATTTTGGGGGACCTCACATTGCACACACAACACACATTGCACACACAACACCTTTTGTAGTTTGTCAAATTATTTTTCCTTAAGTTTTAAGTCTCGTGAGGTGTCTGCAGTCCCTAATCATATTATAGTGTGCTAACAGGCAGTTTTGTTTGGACTGAATTCACCTGCAGTTAGAGTGCAAATTGAAAACACCAGATGCTCATTGCTCTAGAGATGTTTGCTCATGCAATAAGCCAACTTTGATGCAGTGTTGGGGAACTCCGTATGTGCATGTATAGGGTGTGGGGAGGACTGTTGTCACTATAATAGAGCACCTATAGGCAAAGCATCAGTGAGAATGTGGCATACTAACAGTAGTGTACGGTACATTAAACACAAATTATTTCATGTGCATATTAAATCTCTCAAAGCATTTCTAGTATTAACCACGCTACCACCAATGATATTGTTTAAACTTTTGCTTTCATTTTTGTACGCTCCTGCTCTCTGTGTCCTACAAGTGAATGCCCTCTTTAGTATCTACATGAATGCTTTGATGTAACCCTGTATTGGGCTATATTGGCCATCTGTAATATTTTTGTTTTCGGCTGTATATTATTTTAGCTGTATCGCTGATTTAAACTCCCAGGTAAAATGTATTTGGATCTCAATTATGCCAGGCTGCAGTGGTTCGTTTCATGCTCAAAGAAAGTCCTTACTATGTGCCACACTATCATGTGATCACTGTCCACATTGGTAATTTCCAGGCCACTCATCTCAGGTGTGACAATAGAGCTCTTCCCAAATCTAGAAGCAATACGTTCCACTGAGAGCTTGTGTCTAAAATATCTACAATGTCATCTACAAATGTTAAATCAAATCGTGCCAGTGGACAGTTAACTGTGCATGGGTAACTCGTTTCAACACCCTGTCAATTTAAACTCCTGCATCTATCCTGCATCTATCTGCCAACTTTCTTTTGTATTGTCCAATTTTCACATTCACAACATACATTCTTGCTCATTCAGTGCACAAAATGGACTCCATATTGACCCTCTTTGAGACATTTCTAAAGAGGCGCACAATTGCATTTAATGAACGGGTCTGCACAGGAGACCTCCCAGTACAAAAGAAAATTTCCATTGATGCTTCACTGTACCTCAACCTGGTCTATCTTCACAATGCTCACCGGGCTATTACTACACCAGACACAATAGTGCTGAGAGAGGCATCTAACTAGCTAGCGTCTGTCATTAGCAGATAGCATACTTGTTTTCAGCAAAACTAAAACTAACATCTATGAGCCGTTGTCCCCATTGTAGTCACAATGTAATAGCTGAAAAAGTCTGATTGAATTGTGCTGGAAATTAATTGGACTTGTGCGATAAATCAAAGCAGAGTGGGGAACTCTTTTGCAGAAGAGTTTTTTATCTGGAAGGTTCTCAGAAGATCATTTTGTGTTAAATACCCCAGGAGATGGAGAAAGAGAGGTGATGATACGAGACTAAATAAAAACTTCCTCCACATGCTAAGTTCTTAAAGAGTTATTACCTAGAAAAGACGATGAGAGAGAAACAGACATATTTAACTGTTTGGACTAACTCTACTGTATGTATTTAACTGTTTGGACTAACTCTACTGTATATATTTAGCTGTTTTGGCTAACCCTACTGTATGTATTGCTGTACTTATAAAGGTACAACTCTTTTCATTATTATACAAATCTTCAGTTTGTTCTGTCCAGTTAAATTTTATACATGTGACAATTCAATTAGTGTTCTTTAAATAACGAAAAGCCGGCTAATAATTTTTTTAAACATCTCAGATATGCAAAATTACAAAAAAAGCTGTAATGCCATAGTTCAAACACGCAGGAGATGATGACCAGGAGTGGAGATAAACAAAAGCAGACAAGCTGTCCTGACATCACAGGCAGAAAGTTTCCCAGAATTCCTCCTGACAATGACACATAAAGGGCCGTATTCAGTCAGGAGATGGAGGTACTGTATATGTTCAATCAAGTCCAGTCCAGTCTACTCAAATTAACTGTGATTTCAACAACCAGGCTCAGCTGTGTGTCTCTGTCAGCCAATCAGATGGTCTGCTTGGTTGAGTGTGATGTTTGACAGTTGGGGTGACCTGCTTGACTTTAAGACAGACAGCAGTTCACTCAACAACACACATGAGGTCATGCACACAAAAACATAGCCATCTGCAGTGCAAGAAGCTCAAGGTTAGGCAAACCTACACACTACACAAACACTGTATTTATGACAGCTTGCATGCCTATACAGGCACATGGCCTATTTCTCACGAGCAGACATGTACAGTACAATAGGAAGTCTAGCCAGCAGTATAGGTTAGGCCAGAGCCATGGAACGAGAGAGCTGCGCGGATGTTCGACAATTTCATGGAGAGGCAAAACAGTTCCTGGAAGTGCTTGGTGGGCAATTTGAATTGAGATTGAGATTGAGATATTTGTTGACAAAAAGTGTATTATCTTACATTTAGCTTGCAATAGCTGACTTTATCTTTAACATACTGTAGTGGATATACAGTAGTACAGAAACCGGGGCACTTTGAGCAAGATACACGCTCGACACAACAATAGCACCTGTAGGAGGACCCCAACCAGGGAGGGGGAATACACTTCCCCCAATTGGTATTAATATCAAATACACATACTGTGTAGGGAATAAATGATGAATGTTTTTGTAAAAGATGTCATGCATGTTGCCCAGTTCTGCCAGCGTGATGCTCCCCGGTGTCTCTCTGGGTTTCCCTTGTGCACATGCAGCACAAAGCCGCTCACCTGCTCCAGTTTCCAGTGGAACTCAGCAGGTCTGAATGTGTCTTCCTGGGTGAAGTCTCTC
Source organism: Amblyopsis rosae (assembly GCA_025399935.1). NCBI lineage: Eukaryota > Metazoa > Chordata > Actinopteri > Percopsiformes > Amblyopsidae > Amblyopsis > Amblyopsis rosae. The sequence continues at coordinate 4,390 of JAODTR010090111.1, read as the reverse complement.
CTCAGGAGGAACACCAGGCGACAGTTATGGACGTACAGGGAGTAGTGGTGCCGGTTCATCTCTGTAGGGGGGAGGGGAGAAAAGACAGCAGACCATGAGTACTGACACTATGTGGCATCTCGTCTCCAGTGAGATTCACCAAGCATCGTCGTCTGTGGCCTTAAATGATTTGTTTGGGTAGCATTCCCTCACATTAGCTCAACACATATTTCACATGCTGTAGCCTTAAACAATCTTCACCACAATTCCCTAATGGAACAGTGTGTCTTTTTTTCCCACTGCAGGCAGAGTGGTGAATTGACGTGCTTCTGTACCACTCACACAATAATGGGACATGTGCTTCACATCACAATCAGCGTTTTCTGAAGTGCTGCCTCTCAAACGTAATGGTAATCAGAATGTTAATTCTGCTAAGGTAAGATATATGCGTAGACCACTATAAATACACTGCTGAAGGAAGTTTTATTGCTTTTCTTTTCTTAAGCACATAATCACACTGTACACATTCCCTCCTAGCTAGCTAAAACACCCTGATTTTACTATGTTATTTCCTAATAATGTTCTTTCATTGACAATCTTATTTAGGGCAAGATACATTGATTATACGTGAAGGAAAATCCACTTAGATTGCTATTGGACTTTTTGACATTCTTGAGCCACTGTAGCACTCACCCGTTTTGTCGGAATTACAGAGCAAGGTCTCTTTCTCAGCTCTGAGCCCCGGACTGGGTCCATGCTTCATCCAGGTTGCAATGGTGAACTGATCCGTCAGGTTCTGGGGCACCACCCGATCTGGGATTTTGGCTGCCTGGCGACCATCAAACTGAAATATCAAGTCACTGTCCCGCCCACTGTCTGTTAAAAGAGAAGCTGTCCAGTTGGTGGAAATGCTGGGTGCAGGAAGAAGGTCTGTGCTGCCGGAGGAGGCCCCTGGGGTGGCAGAAATGACAAAAGAATCATCGTTAACACTAAAGGCAGATATACACTTTATATTGACCTAACCTTGGCAATAATTACTAATGAGAAAGGCAGATGGCAAAGCTTAATTGCAATCAATGTGCGGAGATGGATAGAGGATATGGGTATTGATTCGGAACAAATTAAATTGACTTTCAAGCAGGAATAAATGTAAGCTATCATTTACTAAGACAAAGTGTAGCTCATGGCTAACATATACGTCTACATCTACGGAGATAGCCAGTAAACCATGGCAACATAACGAGAATATAGAACACCGGGACCTGCTGTTTTTTGGCTCAGAAGTGCTTTGCAGAACTACAGTTGGATGGATTCACAGCCAATCAGTGTTTGTTTACAACTCTGGACCTCCTGACTTAACAATCTAATTAACAGTAAAAGTCCTAAGTTACAACGCACACTATTTTTTAACCTTCTTTATTTCCTTCAGTTATTTTTTTATAACCCACATACAGTGTATTTGTCATGTCCCACAGTGTACCTGATGTGCCCACCCAAATGTCTTCACCCACTCAACAAAAGTAAATAGTGCCTTTCACATATTTAACACATTTATCAAACACCTATAAGAGAACATGGCTGGCAATAAACCAAAGTGATACTTGAGTCAAGCTTTTGCAAGCAATACGATGGGCCATGTCAAGTTGCTCCATGTCTCTCTTGTCCATGCCAACAATTGAAACACGCTAATAACACAACATTACCACATTAATGGATGTTGCACCTAGTCTTTAAAGCTGTGTTTTCTCTACAGGTGCTGATGCTCTCAGTAATTAGCTTCCCTCAGTACATAAATAAACACTGACTTCCCCAGCTACCACTGTTTAGCCCTATGTCTTTGTACGTTATCTCAAATTGATTGTGCTTTAAAAATGTAATTACAATTTATTCTATTTGCTATCAGATAACGATTATGAGGGACTCTTTAGTGGTAAGCCATGCGAGGACGGGGGAACTGGGGGAAGCAAAGAGGGGACTTCATATGCATTTAGATGAGCTGGAGGCTGTGAAGACTGTTAGTCATGGAAGATGTCCCTATGGCCCCCCTGCTGGCAGTGCTATGAATGCATGGTGGCTGAGTAGAGAGGCTGTGCTTGGCTGTTCTGCCAGAGCTTTGGGCACCGATGTGGTCTCTCAGTGGCTCACCAGTCACTACAGGGGGATGCTATAGCTTCATCTTGGCTGCCTAATGCCCTGCTCTCGGTCATTAGCATCTATTGTTCCGGTGGCTTCATTTACTATAGAGATTTAGATGGGGAGACAAGCCAAGATAAGAAAGCAATGCAGACCAAGGGGGGCTTTTAGATGTTAGTTTTAAAAAGCTAGTAAAAGATGCCCCAGGCGCCGTCCGACCGCCACGCTTACAGCCTACACCCTACAGATGCTTTTCAGAGCAGTACTTACTAGTAGTGCTAATTCGCTGTGCTCTGCTGCTTGACTCATCTTGACTCAGACATGCTCTTTGATCAGCCCTTCTCTATGTGCTTTTACTTTTCACCCCCATAAAGGCCACAGGTCCACTCTTTTTTATATGTACAGACAGAAATGCCCACTCAATCTAAGGCCCTTGTCAGTTTGGCCGCACAAGAGCAGTGATGGCATTACTAAAAGAGCCTGGATAAATGCATTGGAATGAAGGGGTCGTAATGTGTGACTATCTGAAAACAAGCTGTCCAATACCACAGAGTTTTTGCAGAGACATCTCGGAGTAGGTCTCACGGTCACACCCCTTTCCAATGTGGCTTGTTTGCAGCTCCACTGTGGTCCTCATGGAAGACAGTGGCCCGCCACACGTCTCCAGGTGCATCTTGGGGAACAGCTGCTTGCTGCCTGTGCCTGGTTCATAGTCCACCCGTTTGTTCCAACCTGGGAAAGACGAAGATAGACGGGTAATTGGAGGGATGTACAAAAGAACAAAGCTTGGAATGCAAGCTGCCATCGCCAAGGGATAATTTGCAGTAACATTAATTTAGGCTTCCTTTCAACAAGCTAATGTACCATCCAAAAATGACTCGACCTTTACGGTTTCCTTTATAAGTGAATATTAATTAAATGGAATTTCTTGTGTCACAGCGACATAATGAAGCTGATTGCAAAGGCCTTCTTAATTGGCGGTTGCCAAGTGTGGTACTGTACTATCAGCACTGAGAAGCAGTGTTCATTATCCTGTCACTCTCAGCCCCTTCTAGGTGTGAATTGCTTTCTGCCAAGGTAAGCTATTACAGTTCGACTGTGGTGTGGTTTTTCACCGTTTCCTTCATTCCCCAGGGCCTTCGCCGTGTGAGTTTTGTGTATTTTGATGTATGCAGCTCCTCGAGATAATGAGAGAATGGACAATGTAATTACGTTGCATCTGTGTTTCTTCGTCTGTGTTTTCCAGCCTGTGTGCATAATCCATGACAGAATACAATAACCTTGGGTTCAACCAACACATCACAACTATCCATAAATTACGTGTGCCAACTTTCCTGTTTGTTTTTCCATTTTTTCCTTGGCCCCCCCCCCCCCCCCCCACAAACACACACAGCAGAATCATTTTAAAACTGATATTCTAATTTGTCTTTTTTATCTGATTGTGAACTTTACTGGCAGCTTTCAGAGTGTCGTCGGTTTCTCTCTCATTATAGTTATTTACTGTGTTTCAGCTACATGCTATGTTTTAGTCATGCCGTAAAATAATGTATCTGGCTGTCTCTGCACTCATTAAGAAAAGGAACAGAGCTGCTTGTTAAATATCCCATGTTCCCTTCTTTGCTCACACAGTACTTATTTACATGAACACACATTTGAAAGCAAACAACAAAAAACAGTTAACATCTGCGCTGACGATGATTTGTGTCCTCCGGCGCAGACAATGGTGCGTGGAAAATGACTATGAAAACACGACGCATGCATGCATGCAGTACGCACACGCAACTCAATAGGCAAGTAAAATCTACATCTATCTCTCTGTCTCTCTATTTAGGTCTCTCTATCTCACACACACACGCATGCATGCATGCACATGTAAGGGATACACATATTTGAATGTGGTCTACTGTCGTTTTAATTCTGAAGTTAACAGAGTGACAGGTATATTACCCAATCCTACTTTAGTTATGTTGTTGGTGACAGCCAATCAGATGTGTGCGTGTAAAAACAACGGAAGATGAAAGAGATGTGAGCGGAGTGAGATGTTTCCCTTCGACAGTCAAAACTTTCATCTTAAGCGGTTTTTCTGTGAATTACCCAATAATAAGGACACAGTTTCAACACAAGTGTATACTAAAACCTCTGAGACTTTTGCGTCGCGTTTTGGATCGACGGGAGTTGTTTTAGTTGCTGCTGTGAGTTAATTGTTGCCGAGTGATTGAGTTCAGAGAGAAACACATGGACTGAGAACAAAGGAGCTTCGTCAGTGCCGTGCGTGAGT